>JAODAL010052449.1:0-25968 GCA_025379985.1 Phyllomedusa bahiana
GTATTTGAGTCACGGTTGCCTTTCTATAGTAAACCCAGTCTCCCCTTTCCCCCTTTTGACCTCTGGCACACAAGGCTTTTTCCCCCCACAGGACTGCCGCTCACTGGAGGGTTTTTCTTTTTCGGACATTCTCTGTAAACCCTAGAGAGGGTTGTGCGTGAAAACCCCGGGAGATCACATTTTTCTGAAATACTCAACCAGCCCTTCGGGCACCTAAAACCCATGCCACTTCAAAGGCACTCAAATCACCTTTTTTCCCCCATATGATCTGGGTTGAACTGCGGGAATTGTTTTGACCAGTCTACATCCCAAATCATGAGTTCCGCCATGTGTTTGGGCTGATTAAAAATTTAAAGTGTTAAGACATTGGGGACAGGTTACCAAATAAAGGGGGCCGTGGTGTATTCCATTACGGTTCCTCCCTATTCCTATATACCCCTATTGAAAGGGTGCATAGCTCCTCGGTCGCTATAGCACAGACCTGTTTGATCTATTGATAGGCTTCCAGCACTTTTTCTTTAGCTACAGCCCGGGCCCTACGCAGCCTAGGGAAGCCAAAACACGCCCCAAATTCAAAATGAAACCAAGAAAACGGGATGAGGTAAGATAAATCAATGTAGTGGAAAACCCCTTTTTAAGTTTATAGCATTATAGGTATGGGGACTATTGTGACTGGAGTCACCCTGGACCCCACTCTTGGCTTGACAAGTCTAGAGTATTGTAAGTAGGGAGAACATTGTGACTTTGCAACCCTCCTGGTCACTCCACCCTTGGCCTAGCAAGTCTAGAGTACTACAGGTAAGGGGACTACTATGACTCAATAGCCAACCTGGTGACCCCACTCTTGGCTTGAAGGTAATGGGACTACTGTGACTCGAAAGCAATACTGGTGAGCCCGCTTTTGGCTTGACAAGTCTACACACTTAAGAAGGGTACACTGGACTCAGGACCCCCTGGTACCCTACTTTTCCCTTTAAGTTTATACACTAAGGTTTGGGGAAATACGTGACGGAGCGACCTGGGGGGCCCCACCTTGGTTTTTACAATCTAGATAGTGTAAGTAGGGAGAACATTGTGACTTTGCAACCCCCCTGGTCACCCCGCCCTTGGCTTAGCAAGTCTAGAGAACTATAAGTAAGGGGACTACTGTAACTCGGGAGCGACACCGGTGACCCCACTCTTTGCTTGAAGGTAATGGGTCTACTGTGACTCGGGAGTGACGCTGGTGACCCCGCTCTTGGCTTGACAATTCTACAGCACTATAAGTAAGGGGACTACTGTGACTTGGGAGCCACCCTGGCGACCCCACTCTTGGCGTATTTATAGCCTTAGGTATGGGGAAACTTGACTGGCCCCCTGGTGCCCACTCTTGGCTTGACAAGTCTAGAGTAGTGTAGGTATGGGGACTACTGGGACCCTGGAACCACCCTACTTAACGCATTGTCTTAAGCACAATCTAGAAGTCAGTAAAGAGGACACAGTCTTTAGATGACACTAAGCTTCCTTTCTCACAGGGCCACAATACAGCTAAAATTTATTGGGGTAAGAACTTTTTCCAACCCCTTGCCCGCTCCTGCACCTGCACCTAAAAGAAATCCCAAAATCCGTCCATTTTCTCATGTGGAAACACTCAAACTCTTTTTACTCCTTATTCTTTCTCGTCTTGCTACTGCAACCCCTTGCTTATCGGTCTCCCTCTCTGCAAACTCCCCCCTCCCCAAACGTCCAGAATGCAGCAGCCGGTTTGTCTTTCTCTCCAGCCGCTATACTGATGCCTCTACCCTGTGTCAGTCACTCACTGGTTGCCCACCCAGTACAGGAACGTAAAACCATACCTCACCCTAAAACCTCCAAAACGCTCTCCTCCTACATCTCCTCCCTTCTCTGTCTACCACCCTACCCTGCTCTCCGCTCTGTGAGATTCGACTACTTCCTCAACATCCGAACCTCCCTGCCCCCCTAAAAATTTCACCGTGCGGCACCAATTTTTCTGGAAAATTTCTACCCCGGGCGTCAGGGACTTCACAAACCCACAGTTTTTAAAAGGGCCTGAAAAACATCTTCTCGGTCTGGCCCACCAGTCCCTAACGCTATCACACACATCGTCACTCCCGCCTTTGGGCCCTAACGGCACTTATCTGTATAAGATTACATCGGGTGGGGGTTCTCCTTTTTTCTGAAAAACCCACCCCCTATTTATGAAACAGGGCCGGCCTTTGTAAATTGGCCCCTCTTCCCGTATTTTTTCACCCATACACCTAATAGATTGTAAGCTCTCACAGCGGGCCTCACACCTTGTGTCTCATTTGTAATTTTTTAATTTTTAATGACTGTATTTTCCCCTTTGAATTTGAAAGTGCTGCGGAATATGTTGGCGCTATAGAAATAAAGATTATTATTATTATTATTATTCCTAATAAATGTCAATATCTGAAGGGTGGGGCAACCTCCAATATGACGTCCATTGGACAGTAGAAGCCCGGAGATGCGTTATTTCCATATGTGGTAGCAGAGCATATGGAAAGGGAATGTCCATTGGAAAACCCCCTTCAAAATGAAAACCAAGGGGGATCCAGTTGTCTACAATATTGGCACGTCTACCCAATGTTAGTACAATCCCACCATATAGTCCTTTCCCATCTTCATAAGCGCCCACAATACAGACCAATCCAACCAGTATAGACGGATACTTATGAATGCTCATGTTATTTAGACCTTTACCTACAGGATATTTTGTAGCTTTGCTTTTACTATTCCCTCATAACTCCCCTTGTTACTAATTTCCATACAGTTAAGCGGCTCGGGAGATCGATTTTGATTAAATTCTTGCCTAAAGCATTTAAAATGGATGAAAGTGGGTTTGATGGCACGGACACATGCTCCAGATGTTTGTGCAACTCAGATAGCTTCCCAGTCAATCACCTGAATAGAGTCATTAATCACAAAACAGATGTAATTGATACAGTGGCAACTGTGGATCTGAAGGTTCTTGGCAACAAATTCAACTTTGTCATATTGTTACATTGTTTCATTAGGGGAATGAATAGCATCAGGCTCAAGGGAGCTGGGGAATCCTCCACTGGGCCCCAGGACATGGTGGGCATGGCAAAGCTGGGACTACATTTTAGGCAGAAAAGCTGATAATGAGGCAAAAAGCAAAAGTCATGTGTAGTCAGGTACAGTAGATGTGGTTTATGCCCCAAGAATCATTCATTTTAAAGGGGTTGTCTCACTACATCAATTCCTCTTACCTTAGTCCTCACTTTTCTCGGTTTCATTTTTTGAATTCAGCGGCACGTTTACTGGTTTCTACTGGCCTGCAGTGATGAGCTGCTGAGGACACCAGGTCTGTAGCTGTAGCGACCAGTGCTGGCAGCCTATCAGGAGAGATTGTACAAGTCCGTAGCTATAGCGACCAGTGCTGGCAGCCTATCAGGAGAGATCGAACAGGTCCGTAGCTATAGCGACCAGTGCTGGCAGCCTATCAGGAGAGATGGAACGGGTCTGTAGCTATAGTGATAAGTGCTGGCAGCCTGTCATGAGAGATGGAACAGGTCTGTAGCTATAGTAACCAGTGCTGGCAGCCTATCAGGGGAGATAGCACAGGTCTGTAGCTATAGCAATCAGTTCTGGCAACCTATCAGGAGGGATGGAACAGGTCTGGAGCTATAGTGACCAGTGCTGGCAGCCTTTCAGGAGAGATGGAACAGGTCTGTAGCTATAGCGACAAGCGCTGGCAGCCTGTTCGAGAATTGTACAGGTCTGTAGCTTTAGTGACCAGTGCTGCCAGCCTATCAGGAGAGGAAATCGGACATAGGTCTGTAGCTATGGAGGAATGTGCTGAGGCCAGCCTATCAGGAGAGATGGAACAGGTCTGTATCTATAGCGTCCAGCAGTGGCAGCCTATCAGGAGAGATCTAACAGGTTTGTAGCTATAGCGACCAGCACTGGTAGCATTTCAGGAGAGATGGAACAGGTCTGTAGCTATAGCAACCAGTGCTGGTAGCCTATCAGAAGAGATGGAACAGGTCTGTAGCTATAGCGACAAGCGCTGGCAGCTTATCAGAAGAGATTGTACAGGTCTGTAGCTATAGCGACCAGTGCTGGCAGCCTATCAGGAGAGATAGAACAGGTCTGTAGCTATAGCGACCTGAGGATCTGATGCAGCCCATACAAGAGGGGATATCTAGGAATAGGTAGGACACTGTTAATGCACATATATTGCAAAGTGACTTGTTTTTGCAAGATCTTTCACATAAAAAGCAGCGATCCCTGTAGTGAGACAACCCCTTTAAGCAGAGGCGTAACTTGAAGCTCCAGGGCCCTAGTGCCCCCCAGCTACCATGTGCCACTTCCAATGCTGATATCTCCTTATGTGGCCGGAGGGCTTGTGGGCTGCAGGGCCCAATAGCGACTGGTACCTCTGCACCCCCTGTAACTATGCCTCTGTCTTTAAGGCTACATCCACACGGTGAGTAAAAACTTAGATTCCACCATTGAAAACCCCGTCGGACGACTTTTGGACTCGTTTGAACGAGCCGCATGATCATTCCTGGGGAAATTGTTGCAAATTTTTCTTTTATCTAAAGTAGGGGTGATATCTGCAGCAACAATTCACATGCGACACATCTGCCAGGAAGTCTGTTGCAGTAAAATTCATCCATGTCTGACGACCGAGATCTTCTCAGGCAGAACAACAGCAAGAGGAGGTAGAGGTGATGAGATGATACATAACATATCTAGGGCAGGTGACAGCCTCCATTATGGGCACAGTGGATTCTGGGCAGTAATCTAATCATGTCATGTATGTAACCATCGCTTAATACATAGCGCATTTCACATATAGATTCTACAGTATATCTCATGTTGTCGCCTCTGTAGCCGAAGAATGCAAAGCTTTACGTGACATCTCCAGAATCGCCGCATAAAATACATTTTCTATAATATAGATAAAATACATTGTTCTAATTGTTTATTATAGTTTTTTTTAATTACTCTTATGCAGTTATTGCTTTATATTTATTTTTAGCTTTTCATTTGTTAATGATTTTATTCATAGTTTCTTCTTTCTTCTTTATTATACGTATTCTTTGTTTATCAATTCTTCATAAAATAAAAACATCTTGACACAGATAAATGGAGAGCACCCAAAAACGGCAACAGCTTATCTCACCACTTAGGCCATGTTCACACGGCTTAAAACGGGACGTATTTCAGTCTGTAATTACGCACCGGAGTGCACAAATTATGGCTGGATTACGTCCCAGTCATTACGGTAATCCACAGGTCTCATAGAGAACTATGGATTACGTCTCCTCTCCCTACTCGGCGAATACGCTGAGGGGGGAGATAAGTGACATGTGAATTACCAGAGGTGTATACGAGCCGCTAGTAATGATAGTCTACGGGCCAGCGAGGTGCCGACCCCCCGCTCCCGCTCCACCCCCGGCCACACGGCGTAATTGCGGGGCGTAATTACGCCCTGCAAATACACCGTGTGAACATAGCCTTATAGGAACGACTGAGAGGAGGCTCTGCTCGACCCATGCTGGGCACCGGCTTCCCGAAACAAGTGCACGTGAGCTGGGACTATAGGGATCCATGTGAAATGAAGGTGCCAAGAGGTTAAAGGGGTCGTCCCACTAAAGGGATAGCCACTTTTTATGTTAAAGATCTTGCAAAAACAAGTCACTTTGCAATCTGTGTCCATTACCAGTGTCCTACCTAATCCTAGATATCCCCTCTTGTATGGGCTGCATCAGCTCCTCAGGTCGCTATAGCTACAGACCTGTTTGTTCTCTCCTGATAGGCTGCCAGCGCTGGTCACTATAGCTACAGACCTGTTCGATCTCTCCTGATAGGCCGCCAGCACTGGTCGCTATAGCTACAGACCTGTTCAATCTCTCATGATAGGCTTCCAGCACTGGTTGCTATAGCTACAGACCTGTTTGATCTCTCCTGATAGGCTGCCAGTGCTGGTCACTATAGCTACAGACCTGTTTGATCTCTCCTGATAGGCTGCCAGCACTGGTCGCTATAGCTACAGACCTGTGTGATCTCCCGATAGGCAGCCAGCACTGGTTGCTATAACTACAGACCTGTTTAATGTATCCTGATAGGCTGTTAGCACTGGTCACTATAGCTACAGACCTGTTCAATCTCTCCTGATAGGCTGCCAGCACTGGTTGCTATAACTACAGACCTGTTCTCTCTCTCCTGATAGGCTGCCAGCGCTGGTTGCTATAGCTACAGACCTGGCTTCTACTGCAGCCTAGTAGAAAACAGTAAACACGCCCCAGAATTCAAAGTGAAACCAAGAAAACAGAACTGAGGTGAGATGAATCTATGTAGTGAGACAACCCCTTTAAGGTCTGTCCACTCACCATGGTTTATTGGTCGGATTTTCAGATGGTTTGGGGATTTGGAAGCCATATGAACACCGATCAGAAACCGTTCCCATAGACTTTAATAGAAAATCCACTCAGTAGTCTACACTGAGCGGATTTTCAGCTGCGGCCGTTCCTAAAATCTTTGAACATGCACAATTTAGTGGGTGAAATGGTTATGGGGGACGGGTTCATTTGAAAACCGCAGACAGAACAGTCCCCCAAAACCATTGAGAAGATGATAAAATACCAGCCAGATTCTAAAACGGGACCCGACCGGTATTTTGCATGTGCCGTGTGGCAGCATCCTTATTCTTTTTTATGTATTATTTATTAATTACATAGTTACATAGTACGGCTGAAGAAAGACACATGTCCATCAAGGTCAACCAAGGGTGCGGAAAATGTGGGTGAAGGGAGGGGGGTAGGCAGGGGCGTAGCTACAGGGGGCGCAGCGGCAGCAGCCGCTACCGGGCCCTGCACCCTGAGGGGGCCCATAAGCCCTTCTTTCACATAAGAAAACACCAGTATTTTAAATGCCGCATGGTAACTGGGGGGGCCATTTCACTTTTTGAAGAGCTTAAAGTTACGCCTCTGGGGGTAGGGAATATTTCATCTTCCTTTTCTCTGCTGAGGATTACTTATTTTGTTTACTTACTTGTTTACATCATTTTAGTTATTTAAGCATTTGATTCATTTTACTACACAAGCGCTCACCTCTGCTGCCGCCTCCACCTGAAAAATATCTCCTGAATCCGCTCATTCCTTAACTTCGAAAGCAGAAAAATGCTTGTCCACGCCCGCGTCATCTCCCGCCTAGACTACTGCAACATCCTTCTCTGTAGCCTCCCATCTAGCACCCTCTCTCCCCTCCAAACCATCCTCAACTCTGCCGCTTATCTACTTCTCTCCTTGCTCCTCCTCTGCCAATGCCTCCATTGGCTACCCACCACCCAGCAAATTCAGTTCAAGTTAGTAACCGTGACTTACAAAGCTCTCCATAACCTCCCCCCCCCCGTACCCCTCTACCTTAATCTCCAGATATCTCCCCTCAAGCAATCTCCGCTCCTCACAGGACCTTCTCTGCTTTCCCCACATAATTTCTTAACACAAGACTTCTCCCGTGCTTCCCCCAGACTCTGGAACTCACTGCCCCAACACATAAGACTCTTCCCCACTTACACAAGCCTCGAAACCAGGGCTCTTCAACTGTGGCCCTCCAACTGTTGGGAAACTATAACTCCCATCATTCCCACTGTTGTAGATGATATAAACATTCAAATTCAAAAAACAGTGGCACACTATGGACTAAAGAAACTATCAAAAAGGGCATAGGAATTTTGGAAAAAGCATTACTGCTAACTAGGAGAGAGCGAAGTGTGCTGATCTGAACAGGACCCAATAGAGAGGTAACAATAGCGTAGGACCCACTTGCCAGAGGGCCCGGTGAAGTTCAGAAGTGGGCTCAAGCAGTTTTGAAAAAAAAATTTTAAGACAATCAAAAGGTTATTTCCATGACCAACAAGAAAAAATTTAAAAAATGGATGTAAAAAAATTACAGAAAATTAAAATGAAACCCTTACCAAAATTTTAAAAAGATTCGTTTTCTAGAAAGAACTCCTACAAAAATAAATAGGGTAATCAGTAATAGCCTCCTATAAACATGAATTGGGTGCATGGGGAAAAAAGGGATCCAAACCCTACTATCTCCCAAAATGTTTGCACCACAATAGTAAGGGGGAACTCCCCCCGAAAAAGGACGCCCCACAAAATGCTTGACTATCCCTATAAGATGCCTACCTTACCGATAAATCACCGATCTAAACGCCCCAACATGTTTCACCCACCTTGGTCTCTTCGGGGGACCAATAAAGGCTATATAAAAATCATTTGGGAAATTTGAAAATAAAACCTAATGGCAGACCACCGAGCGTGGGCCCCGGGGTGTCTCGGGAAAGGTATGATATGCCCCCCCATATTTTTTAAATTGTGAAGTAAAGGTTCTTTTTTAATTTTTCTGAACTATTTTCACTCCTTTTTTTTTAAAATTTTTTTTCAAGCATTTTTTTGGCCAAAGTGTGAACTAAGAACCTCAAACATTTTTTCCATGTATCCTAGCTAGCAGTAATGCTTTTTCCAAAATTCCTATGTCCTTTTTGATAGTTTCTTTAGTCCATAGTGTGCCACTGTTTTTTGAATTTGAATGTCTATACGTATTGCTGCCACACCAGTGTGCATTTGTTCTTTTTTTAAACAAAGTTTTTATGATGTGCAAAACCAAATGCTGTTTTTGACTATAGATTATAAAAAATGCATGATGGGAGTTGTAGTTTCCCAACAGCTGGAGGGCCGCAGTTTAAAGAACCCGGCTCAAAACCAACCTGAAAACCCATCTCTTCCGGAGCCTTTAACCTAGACTAACCCCGCTGCCCCTACACCCCCCACAAACATGTCTGCCCCCCACCTCCTGTCTCTTTCCTCCTTCCTTGTAGACTGTAAGCCCTCTCTTCCTCTGTACCCATTGTTAGTCATTTATCTTCGCCATTGTATTTGTTTGACATCTGTTATGTATGTGACCCCACATCGAATGTCCAGTGCCCTGGGCTTAATGTCCACTAAAACAAATTATTGTTATAATTATCTTTAAATATTCACTTTTCTATATTGAAAGCTTAAAATTTTGGAAACCAGCCGAGCCCCTGAAAGTGACAGAACATTGATCCACCACTTACTTTTCAAAATAATTGACGATCCGCGGCCTCTGGGTTCATAGATTTCTGTTTCCTGCTGACTCCATTAAAGTTGGGCGACGTTATATATGTTACTCGATCAAACTGTATTGCAATTAAGACGAGCGGCAATAACTCCCTTCTGCTCCACACGTGGCCATTTATATCCTCTCCAGATACAATGACTCAGTCCGATGATAGGAATAAATACATAAAGCCGCGGACAGAAGTACAATGTATCAAATATACGAGTGGGGTCTGGGAAGTGGAGACTCGGCGTCGGCGCCACAATAAACGGTCACATTTTATGGCTTCTAGATTAAAATGTCAATGTCACAGTTCTTGGGAGATTTCCTCTGAAGGTTTTAATTTAACCTAATTGCCCCGAAATCGGTATTATGGGACCTGGCACTCGGAGGCGCCTTTTGCTCTCCTATAAGATTAGTAACAATAGTTAATGGAGAAGATTTGAATGAATTGGTCAGATAGTAGTTTTGGAGCTCAGGGTTACAGTCAGTGCCAGGGTGTTTGCCCAGAGTCAAGATTCCTTTTGATGGTCTTCAGTAGTGTTGAGCGAACAGTAAAAAAGTTCTAGTTCGATTAGAACTTCAAACTTTTTTGAGTTCGGTTTGAAATTCTATTTGCACTCAAACTTCGAGCACCATTAAAGGGGTTTTGCCAGGACGTGCCTTATCTGCTAAGAAGCAAATGTAAACAAGCCAGGCTGAGCTAAGAGAGCGAGAGACACAGCCAGAGCACAGAGCCATGCATAAGGGATCGTGTGAAATTTTCACTCAAATAATCAAACTACAACTAGTGGATTCTGTATACAAAAGACAACACCTTTTCTCCACAGCAGCTTGAAAGCTTCTTCATGTTCTCTGTCATCAGATAAAGCAGGGATCTACTCAGATAATCACACTACAACTAGTGGATTCTGTACACAAAAGACAACATATTTCTACCCGGTGCCTTGAAAGCTTCTTCAGCTCCCTCTCATCAGATAAGAAGTGTGATCTGGCCCGCCCAGCAGCTCGTCAGGTCGTATCTAATGCAAGCTTTTAAGTAACTAAGGGCAGGTAAGGCAGCCTGGAGCTCTCTCAGACTGCAATTTTTTTAATCACATATATTTAGAAAAGTGATTAAATACCTGTTTTGGAGGATCCCACGTCAACATTACATCGTGGCAAAACCCCTTTAAAGTCTATGGGAGAAGATGTTCTGGTTAATGTTTATACCTATTCAGGAGGAGAAGCTGGAATTACCCTCCATAACAGTAAACTGGATACATGGAACAACTTAGTGAAGAAAATTTGGCTCTAACAGTCACAGAAAAAAACTGAGAGGCTAAAATACTTAATTCCTAACTGAAAAGATGAGGACAGCTTGAAAACAGGGGCGTAGCTATAGCAGGAACAGCAGTAGCAGATGCTACAGGGCCCTGCATCCTGAGGGTGCCCAAAAGTCCCTTTGACAAACAGGAGATTTGGAGTCGGTTTTATACAATTACTGAACCCCCAAAACTGCAAAAACAGAACTTTTGGGCACTGAGTATGATTTAGCAAATCCAAGCACTCTATGTAATATATATCCATGTATATAAGAGGCGTTATGTGAGCCTACAAAGGTCGCCAAACAACAGCTTCTGGGTGTGGGAAAGATGCAGCCAGCAATACCAAACTCCCTAACTATTGCCGTCTATGGAGAGGAAAATGCTATCTAACTAAGAGCAGTCTGTACAGTACAGAGAGTGAGCTGAAAATGGCGTTCACAAGGCAATACAGTGAAATATATATAACATGATCATGTGATTTTAGCAGCCAATGTGGAGTAGGGTTGTCCAGTCCTACACATAAAAGGGTATATGTTTGATGAAATGGAAGCTGTATGACTGTATCAATGTACTGGAAGAAGCAAGACTTGCAGTTTTTTAGGTAATGTAGCACATGACATTTCTGCATATTCTTGGTGACATTGATGGTGGAGGCTCCATCTGATGACTTGTTCCCCTTGTTTTGCAGAAGAAATATGTTATTCTATATAGAATAGCAATGCAACCATTGAAATTGAGTTGATCATTGCAGAAGTTGCTCTTAGCAGCGGTTCTCAGATTTTGACCCACTCTTTGTAGTCTATGCACCCAATTGGGCTTGCGTTGTGGGGTTGCCCAGTCCTACACTTAGAAGGTTTATACTTGATGAAATGGAAGCTGCATGATTGTATCAATGTACTGGAAGAAGCAAGACTTGCCTTTTTTAGGTAATGTGGCACATGAGCTGGAGGACATTTCTGCATATTCTTGGTGGTATTGATGGTGGAGGCTCCATTTGATGACTTGTTCTCCTTGTTTTGCTGAAGAAATGTGTTATTCCATGTAGTATAGCAATGCACCCATTAGAATTGAGTTGATCATTGCAGAAGTTGCTCTTAGCAGCAGTTCTCAGATTTTGACCCACTCTTTATTGTCCAATTGGGTTTGTGTTGTGGGGTTGTCCAGTCCTACACTTGGAAGGTTTATACTTGATGAAATGGAAGCTGCATGATTGTATCTGGAAGAAGCACGACTTGCAGTTTTCTGGCTTCCCGTAACTAATTTGGCACAATGCTGGAGTCGCAGAACGTGAGCTGGAGGAAATTTCTGCGTTCTCTGCCTCACGTCGTCTTAGACTGTACCTGACTTTCAAGATCAGCATTTTTCTCTTGCAGCAAAGGTAGATGAGAAAAACTAGAACTCTGGATGTTGAAATAAAAAGGAGACACGCTGTTCCTGCCTTAATGCATTATTAAAATTGAATGTGATCGCCAATCTATCCCTTTGTGCCGCGTAACGTTAGCACTTTTGTGCCTTGACTGGTAGTGGGATGAAATTATGCTGATTTGCCTCGTTTGATTTGCATACAAATGTGGGAATACAATGAAAATACAAAACTGAGTTAGAAGCTACAAAGGACGCTGGAGCGCGGAGACAGCCTGACAATACATTGTTACTGCAACTTTCACACAATGACTTATTCTGTTCTTCTTATCACTAGAAAACATTTCGGGCTCAATTTTTTTGTATTTCATCCCTGGAAATTTAGTCTGAGTCTGGAGATACAATGTTACGAGCTGCTGGTTTGATTAACTCGGTAAAGGTCTTTGTCATTGAGTATTGTCTATGGTTGGTCATATCCCAACTAAACCTGTGACTAGCAAGGGTGGTCATAGAGAAGATATGGCTCCACACCAAGAGCAAGATGGGCCCATCTCCAAGTACTTGGAGACATCTTGATAGAAGGAACTTCTTGACCATCCTTTCGTATCTCTAAGAAACAAAGGTGACCTACACTAGATCAATGTTGATGAAAAGGGATGATACCATCAAAGGGATAGTTTGTTGGGTGAAATTGGTCAATGAACAAATGGTTGGAACCAGCCCATGATGGAATGTTGTCATTGGGAAAGAAGTCCACCATCAAATTTTCATCCGATAGTTGGATAAATTATTTTTCAGCCTTAGGGAATGACTTGTATCAGAGAGGTCCTGGAAAGTTCCCAGAAAGATTGTTCATCCTTTTGTCTGATGCCATTGATCATGTATGGGCAGTGTGATTGGCTTTAATGGCCAATAGTGACTAGAAGGTTATAACTGTATCTCTGAAATAATTGTGCATCAGATGATTGTTAAATGTATATTAAACCACCAACAGGTTTGGACTGGCCCATAGGGAAGTAGAGGAAACCCCCGGTGGGCTTTGGATTAAGGTGGGCCACTTTCAGAGAGAAAGGCAGAGGAAAAGTAGCTTTAGAATGGGCCCCAAGAATAAGCTCCACTGATGGGCCCCAAGAGTCATCTCCACTGGTGGCCCCATGAACCAACTCAACTGGTGGGCCCAAGAATCACCTCCACTGGTGGTCCCATGAACCAACTCAACTGTGCCCAAGAATCAACTCCACTGGTTGCCACAAGAATCATCTCCATTGGTGGGCCCAAGAATCAACTCCACTGGTGGCTCCAAGAATCATCTCCATTGATGGGCCCCAAGAATCATCTCCACTGGTGGGACCCAAGAATCAACGCCACTGGTGGGCCCCAAGGGTCACCTCCACTGGTGAGTTCCAGGTACCCTAGTCTTACAAGAACCATCAACCTACTTCTCTCTACCGTGTATGACTAATCAAAGGAAAGAGACTTGTGATGGCTTTCTCTTGATTTGCTAATATAGTGGTCTATGTGGAGAAGGAACATGTTCACTCTACCCATGGGGAAAAAGATTGGACATCTTAATTTTGTATTTCCTCCTTTATGGGCCCCTGGGCAGATAGCTTGGTTGCCTCTATGATGAGCAAACCCTTCTGTAATGGCAAACCTACCCTGTAGAAAGCTAATGAGGTATCCAAGGGGTCAAGAAAAGATAGGTTTCAGCTTAATCTATTCTATGGGCTGTGGAACCAGGTAGATGACTCCTCAGCTCTGCCTTTCCACATCTGTAAGACATTTACCCCATGCTCCTTCCTTATCCATTTCTGCTGGTCAATGAGGTTTGGGGGGATCACAGGGACATGACTGCTTAGCCATTGTTAGGGCTTCAATCCATTTTACTTGACCAAGCTTCTATGTGACTTTTCTTGAGTGAACATCACTTGATGTTTGGAATTGATCTTGGACTGTTTGACCATTCATTATCCTTTCTCTCTATCTGTAATTATCTGGTATGGCCTGGCTCTTCTCTGGCTCTATTCTTGGTTTTCATTTTAGCTATGACATGTCTACATTGTCTTCTGATACCCAGTTTCCGATCCCCCTTCCTTGGCTCACTCACTTCCCCTGTCATTGAATACTTTGCAGAAGAAACCTGGGTACTCCTCTAATTATCTAGATCCCTGAACAGGGGTTAAAAACTGAAGACAAGGTAGCCCCTTAAAAGTGTGTTCACATCATAGATTTTCATGGCATATAGATAGGAAATGCCATCAAAGTCTAATAGATAAGAGTCCCAAAGATATTCTAGTTGGAAGAGTTTGAAGGGGTGTTCCCACCACAGACTTTGATGGCATATGGATAGAAATAGGGAATGGGCCTCTCAAAAGGAGAGCTGGTGGCGTCTTGTGCATGACTGAACAACCTTTTCTATGGGAGTTCAGCCGAATATTGCCGAGCACAGCGCTCCCCTGTACTGGGGGAATCCCTAGAGCGAATGGGAACACAGGTCCCTGTATGTGCGAACTACCCTTTATGGACAACGAAATGAGAACACTGCGCTCCCCTGTACTGGGAACTCCCATAGAGCAGAATGGAGAACACAGCGCTCCCCTGTACTGGGAACTCCAATAGGACAGAATGGAGAGAACACAGCGCTCTCCTGTACTGGGAACTCCAATAGGATAGAATGGAGAGAACACAGTTCTCCCTTGTACTGGGAACTCCCACAGGATAGAATGGAGAGAACACAGCGCTCCCCCTTACTGGGCACCCCCATATAACAGAATGGAGAACACAGCGCTCCCCTGTTCTGGGTACTCCAATAGGACAGAATGTAGAGAACACAGCGCTCCCCTGTACTGGGAACTCCCATACAACGGAATGGAGAGAACACAGTGCTTCCCTGTACTGGGAACTCCCATAGAGCAGAATGGAGAACACAGCACTCCCCTGTACTGGGAACTCCAATAGGATAGAATGGAGAGAACACAGTGCTTCCCTATACTGGGAACTCCTATAGAACAGAATGGAGAGAACACAGCGCTCCCTTGTACTGGGAACTCCCATAGAAGAGAATGGAGAACACAGCGCTCCCCTGTACTGGAACTCCATAGACAGAATGTAGAGACACAGCGCTCCCCTGTTACTGGGAAATCCCATAGGAAAGAATGGAGAGAACACAGTGCCCCTGTACTGGGAACTCCCATAGAACAGAATGGAGACAACACAGCGCTCCCCTGTACTGGGAACTCCCATAGAACGGAATGGAGACAACACAGCGCTCCCCTGTACTGATAACTCCCATAGAACAGAATGGAGAATCATATGCAAGTGCCATTGTGTCTCCATTATAAGCTGACATTTTCTTACCTTTGAGACCCTCACCTTTCAGACTTCAATTGCAAATCCTTACAATCAGCCATAAAGAACACCCCACTTCACTCAGTCAACCAGTTTAGTCCGTGCTCGGCTGAGTTTCTGTTACATCATCATGGAGCTTCATGATCTTCAGCCAACGCCAACGCTTTTCTCTTGAGTCTTCCTATTCTCCATCCCCTTCCATATTCCCCACTTAAACTTTCTGATCTACTGTAGTTTTGTCCAAACTCAGGGAGAAGACCTAGAATTAGTTTTGTCTTTGTCTTAAACTTTCCAAAAACTTGCAATGTTCTAGAATTCATTGGGAACCATCTGGGAAGTGGGATCCCAACAGTGGGAGGTGCAGCCACTCCATGCGCTATCGAGCACCACCTGCTTCAACCCGGACCCTGACTAAGATATTTAGAGGCTTAGATCATGAAGAAAGAATTTGCGGGAGCCATGACTGTGCATAGTAATAGACGGCTGATGTCGGCGCCGCAGCCACATATCAAATAGACCGGGGGCCCTTCCTGCAATGTGAACAAGTGACATTTTTATTTCGATAGAACCAGTGGAATCTTTCCATTCTTAGACATTTGAAAATACAATCTGCTCGGCAGCGCTCCCCGTCCTCTACGTGAAGCGGCCGCGCCAATGTTTCACCTTCAGCAAGAAAGAGAATGTTAATATGACATAAAAGGTGCAAGATACGACAGATAGAAGCTTCTGTATTCCTGTCACAGAAGCCGTAACAATGACACCGGAGCCCGACGCGTTTCCATCAAGAGGCGAGAAGCAGCGCACTGCCGTGACTCTTCCTTCATTGTTTCCCTTTAGAGGAGGACAACATGGGCTGCAAGATGATTTTTTTACATCCGTTTCTTAATGGCTTAAATTTTTCGGGGTCAAATTATATCAGACAGCAATGACCTGATAGAAGGAAGGAAGACGAGGAGCTTGGGGAGGGAAGGCTGGCCCAGTTGGTCCGACGCCATGGAAGAGCCGCAAATTGCTGGAAAATATTACATAGTACGGCTGAAAAAAGCCCCGTGTCCATCAAGTTCAACCAAGGGTGGGGAAAATGTGGTTGAAGGGAGGGAGACAAGGATGTTAAGCCCAGCCTCACCACTGGTTAATACCCTGAGACCCACAAAGGGAAGAACCAAACTGCCCAGTGGAGACCCCATCTCTGACCCCAGAGCCCACCCGCCAATCCAGAAATGTTACATGGCTACTACGATTAATATTCTTTAGTTTCAGGTAGGTCTCTAAACCTTTCTTTAAACCCTCACCTGTTCCTGCTGTGCCAGCTCCTCATGCGGCTATTCCACAGATTTACAGTTCTCACAGTGAAGAACACTTTTCTCCTCTGGAGAAGGAATCCTTTTTTCTCCAGATGAAGGGAATGTCCCCTTGTCTTTTGAGGGGGCTTAACATGAAATAATTTTCCCCCATACTTTTTTGAAGGGACCATTTATTTATATAAATTAATCCTGTCTCCCCAGAGCTGTCTTTTCTCAAGACAAAATAAGTTCAATTCTACTAACCTCTCCTCATAACTAATATGCTCCATTCCCCTTATAAGTTTGGATGCTCGTCTTTGCACTAAGATGTTCCATTCCCCTTATAAGTTTGGTTGCTCGTCTTTGCACTCTCTGTAGCTCCATTACATCCTTTCTATAAACTGAAGCCCAGAACTGATCAGCATATTCTAAGTGAGGTCGCCCCAATGCTTTATACAGCAGTAAAATTACCTCCCTGTCCCGCGAGTCCAAGCCTTCTTTAATACACGCCAATATCTAACTTGCCTTAGAGGCAGCTGATTGACATTGTGCTGTTCTGTAGTGTATGATCTACAAGAAAGCCCAGATCTTTCTCAACAAGCGATACTCCCTCTAAGCTCTTGGGATCTTATATGCTCACAGGGCCCCTCCTAGCTCTTGGGATCTTTCTATACTCACGGGGCCCCTCTAAGCTCATGGGGTCCCTCTAATCTCATGGGGTTCCTCTAATCTCACGGGGTCCCTCTAAGCTCACGGGGTCCCTCTATGCTTACGGGGCCCCTCTAATCTCACGGGGTCCCTCTAATCTCACGGGGTCCCTCTATGCTTACGGGGCCCCTCTAATCTCACGGGGTCCCTCTATGCTCACAGGGCCCCACTGTTGTCACGGGGCCCCACTGTTTTCACGGGGCCCCACTGTTTTCACGGGGGCCCCACTGTTTTCACGGGGCCCCTTCTGTTTTCACGGGGCCCCTATATGCTCACGGGGCCCCTCGATGCTCACAGGGCCCCTGTATGCTCACAGGGCCCCTTTATGCTCACGGGGCCCCTTTATGCTCATGGGGCGCCTCTATGCTCACGGGGCGCCTCTATGCTCACGGGGCCCCTCTATGCTCACGTGGCCCCTCTAAACTAACAGGACCTCCTCTAAGCCAATGGGGCCCCTCTAAGCTAACAGGCCCTTCTCTAAGCCAACAGGCCCTCCTCTAAGCCAGTGGGGCCCCTCTATGCTAATGGGGCCCCTCTATGCTCACAGGGCCCCATTAAGGTAATGGGGCTCCTCTAAGCTAATGGGGCTCATCTAAGCTAACAGAGGTCTCTGTATGCTCAGGGGCCCCTCTTTGTACATAGGACCCCTTGGCAACTGCCAAGAATGCCTAAGGTATAAGAAAGCCCTGCCCAAGCCTCTTCCATCTGATCTACGTACAGCGACGTCTTCCTGAACTCCTTCAAATGAAAGCACATCGACTTGTAAAGCAAACATACAGACGAAACGTTCCGAGGACTTGATGTTCCCTGAAACCAACAAGCCGTGTTCATGGTCCGTCAAGCATTCGGAGATATTGTTAGTACACACTGACGTGACCGTTCTCTATAGAAATCAATAATGTCTTACAGCCCAGGCCACGGCGACTGTACATGGCCGGAGCCTACACGCATGGGGCTGGAGAGGGCAACCGGGTGGGATGTGGCCGCTGGGCCTCCGCCTGGACTGATTGATAACTTCTTCCATTAGTTTTCTATGACTTTGCTTTCATGGTATCGAGACAAATTTTGCTAAGTAAATTCTGCCCATGAGCAAAGTTCCTGCAGCGATTTTCCTATGGAAAGCTCCTGATAATTTTTTTTCCGCTAGCTTCAAAGTGCCGAGTCAGCAGAAAAGCTTCTCTTTGCCCGTAAATCTGCTGTAACCTGCAGCTGCAGTCGGCGTCCTGCACCTGGGCCTCCCTGATACGGTTAATCCCATTTCTCGCAGGGTCCTTGGTTTCTGACTCTTGAGCAGTCCGGTCACGTCGGCGGCTGTGCGCGGAGGTCTGTGCACAGCACGATGCTTCTCATGTGCTGCCCTCTCAGCACCCACGGCCTCTTCCCCGTAACCTCCTGGGCATGAGAGGAGTGGATTAAGTGCAGAATCGAGCACAAGCGCTGAAGAGAATTGCCGCGATAACAGAGATGTTCCAAACCCATCTGCAAGAAACCAGAAAATCCATATTTCCAATAATCAGTTAATTGGTTGAAGATTTTCACTGATGGCGTTTCTATCTGAGATAGCAAATATAACCTGCTGCAGGAAGAAGGATCGCGAAATGCGCAGCCCCAGGGACGTCTGTTGTGTCTGCACGAATGTTACATTGATGATAGAGATAGATATGAGAGAGAGCGATAGAGAGATATGATATAGATGGATAGATAGAAATGAGATGAAGATAGATATGAGATAGATAGATAGATAGATATGGGATGGATAGATATTAGAGAGATAGATAGATATGGGATAGATAAATATGAGAGAGATAGATAGATAGATAGATAGATATGGGATAGATAAATATGAGATTGATTAGATAGAGATTGAGATAGATAGATAGGAGATTAGATAGATTGATGAGCTAGATAGATAGATTAGATAGTAGATAGATAGTTAGATATGGGATAGAATATATTTGGATAGCTAGATATGAGAGTAGATATGGGCATAGATAGATATGACGATAGATAGATAGATAGATAGATATGAGATAGATAGATAGATATGAGATAAATATATAGATATGGGATAAATAGATAGATATGGGATAGATATATAGATAGATATAGGATAGATAGATAGATATAAGATAGAAAGATAGATAGATAGATAGATAGTTAGAAGATTCATTGAGGATAGATAGATATGGTGATAGATTATGTGGATAGAAGTTAGAGATATGAGATAGATAGATCGATATGGGATAGATAGATAGATAGGTAGAATGAGATGATTGATAGATAGATAGATATGGATATAGTTTATTCTGGGATAGATATGAGATAGGTAGAAAGATTATGGGTAGGATAGAATAGATTATGAGATAGAATATGTGGATAGATAGATATGAGATAGTAGATTAGAAGGATAGTAGATAGGAGATTAGATAGATATGTCGATGATAGATAGATAGATAGATAGATAGTCTACTACGGATAAGTATAGATATGAGATAGATAGATAATGCGATAGATAGATATAGATATGAGATAGATAGATAGATATGAGATAGATAAATATAGATATGAGATAGATAGATAGATCACTGGTCACTGATGGGGGCTTATTCTGATGCCAGATTGGCATCAAGAAGGAATTTTTCCCCTAAAATAAGGACAAATGGCTTTTATTCCTCATGGTTTTTTTTTTCTTCTTCTGGATCAACACTGTTTGACAATTGGATGTCTTCTCTCGGCCTAAAAAACTATATGAACAGCTGAATAGTCTGTCCTTTATATAAAAGAGGAGATCGAGCCTCCACTTCTTATATCAAGGTGGGATAGCACTTAGATCCCCTGCATAACGTCAGGCCGTGGGTGGTCCTATAGCAGTGGTTAGCTTATTTAGCTCCTCTATAACTAGCTGAGTGTTAGAGACATAAGTACAGGAGATTTAATTTTCAGTAGATAAAGATACAAATGCACCGAGGATTAAAAACATAAGCTAATCTTGTTAGAGATAATGAGCGATATGTCCGAAAATTGATGTCACCGCGACAGTTTCTAGGGGCATTGGAAGAGTGTAAAGTGCGCCTGAAGTCCGATCCTCTCAAAAATCTGGAGTCTGGTATTTCTTGCATAGTAAACTTAATGCGTTTAAAAAGGCGCATTGTACAATCGCGGCGCATAACGTATCATTACTAGTGTATGTAATGCGCCTTTTTAGGGCTCATATACTATGTGTTCGTGCCCCGTAATATAATGTGCCTAGTTTTGGAGGTTGGTATAACAGTTCATTTACATTGGGAATATGGCGTCGAGTATTTTTACTGCAAAAAAAAAAACTAAAAAAATGGCGCTTGCGTATTGGGACATGTCGTCCAATGTGTCTTCTCTGTTCACCTCACTCATTGCTCTCTGTCTAATTAGGAAGCAAAGATTTGGACAGGTAACCAGAAAAACCTGTGTGCAAATAAAATCTCTCTTATCACGTGACCAAGGTACAATCCAAAGAATAATGTTTTTTGGAAAAGTCTTCAATTATCTGTCCCTACATGTTGAAAGCAACACTTTGTAGTGAGAAAACAACTGCTAATATGTAAACAAAAGCTAATCTTGTTAGAGATAATGAGTCTTCTCCCAGAGTAATCTCTGTCCAATCAGGAAGGAAGAACAGGACAGTCGCCAGAAAAACCTGTGTGCACTCAGAGCAGATACAATCTCTTATCTCATGACCAAGGTAAAATCAAACGAGCAATGTATTTAGAAAAAGTCTTAATTTTAATCTGTCCCTATTGTTGAAAGCTAATCTTTGTAGTAAGAAAACACAAGCTAACCTTATTAGAGATCATGAGTCTTCTCCCAGAGTGAGCTTCGTCCATGGTGACGTCGCTACCCTGATCTCTCTCTACTGTAGAAGAAAGAAAAGATATGGAAGTAACCGGTAAGACCTGTGTGCACTCAGAGCAGATACAATCTCTCATATCTCATGACTAAGGTCAAATCAAAAGACAAAGGTATTTTGAAAAGACACTGAGCCTTCTCCAAAAGTGAGCTTCATCCATGGTGATGTCGCTTCCCTCCTCTCTCTCTACTAAGAATTGTCTGTAACCCAGTAAAACAGAGAACGTCGCCTTGACGACCAAGGTAAAATCAAAAGACCGATGTATTTGGGAAAAGTCTTCAATTATCTGTCCCTACATGTTGGCAATTAGACTTTGTAGTCAGTCTTCTTAGAGATAATGAGGTCCTCGCTTCCACGATGAGTCTTGTCCTCATCAGGAAGGGAGAAAGAGGGACCACTCCGACAGTCGCCCAGAAAAAACCTGTGTGCACTAAGGGCCACTGTATGAAGACTGGCTCTAGGTCGAAAATTCACTTTGTTGCCATAGCAAACCAATAGAGCATCCCCTTTACATTTTTCCAGAGCACTATATGTCATGAAAAGGTGCGTCCTGGACTTGGTTGTCTATTTGCGAAACAGATCGTGAGTTTGTAGGACTAGTACAGTTTCATACATGTGGCCCTAAGAGTAGATAAAATCTCTATCATCTCATAACTAAGGTAAAATCAAAAGACAAAGGTATTATGAAAAAGTCTTCAACTATCCGTCCCTATTTGTTGAAAGCTAATATTTGTAGTGAGAAAAAACAAGCTAATCTTGTTAGAGATGGTCTTCTCCAAAAGTGAGCTTCATCCATGGTGACGTCGCTTCCCTGCTCTCTCTCTCTACTAAGATTGACGTAACCAGTAAAACCAGAGCAGTCTCTTACAACCAAGGTAAAATCAAAAGAGCAATGTATTTGGAAAAAGTGTTCAATTATCTGTCCCTAAATATTGAAGGCTAATCTTTGTAGTGAGAAAACCCCTTTAAATCCGAGGATTCTACATCCACCCAATGAGCACTCATCTGCAGCCCGGCTATACGTCGGTAATTTTGGAGTCTCTGCAGTGTTGGGGGTTCAATGTAACTTTTTCTTCCTTTTTATTATTATTATTTATTCTTGAGCGCCAATAATTCCAGGCGTTCCCCCCCCCCCCCCGCCCCCCCCCCCCCTTCCCCATTCCGGAGCGGTTACTACATTAACAAAATATATGAAAGAATACAATGTGAACGGAAAATGACTACGTAGAACTGATACAGAGAGGAAGAGGGCCCTGCCGCGTTAGGGCTTATACATTGTAGAAGGGAGGAGGGAGAGAACAGGAGGTGAGGGGTGATCATGTTTGGGCATGGTGTACTGGTGGTATGGGGTTTGTGTAGGTCATGAGGCTCCTGAAGAGAATGGTTTTCAGGCTGCTTTTGAAACTGGTTGAACGTTGGGGAGGAGGTCTGATGTGTTGGTGGCAGAGAGTTCCAGAGAATGGGTGAAGCACGAGAGTAAGTCTTGGAGAACGGTTATGTGAGGAGTGATGAGAGGGGAGCAGCGGAGAAGGTCTGTGAGGAGCATAGATCGTGCAAGAGGTGAAGGTAATTGGAGATTAGCGGCAGAGCTCATGTATGGAGGGGAGAAGTTAAGGAGAGATGTATCGGAGGGGCAGAGGTTATGGAGAGATTTCTCGCAGGGGGGGCTAGAGGTTTGGAGAGATAGTATCGGAGGGTAGAGGTTCTGGAGAGATGTATGTAGGGAGCGGTTATGGAGGAGATGTAATGGAGGGACATGGAGGTTATGGAGAGATGCTTGGGGGGTGAGGTTTTGTGAGAGCTGTATGGGGGATGAGGTTATGGAAGAGATGTATGGGGGGAGAGGTTATGGAGGAGATGTATGGGGGAGAGGTTCTGAGAGAGATGTATGGAGGGGATGAGGTTGATGGAGAGTTGTTATGGAGGGGAGATTGGTGTATGGATGAGATGTATGGAGGGGTGAGGTTATGGGGGGATGTATAGGAAGGGGAGAGGTTATGGAGAGATGTATGGAGGGGGGAGAGGTTATGGAGAGATGTATGGAGGGAGGTGTTATGGAGAGATGTATAGAGGGAGAGGTTACGAGGATGTATGGAGGAGAGGTTATGGAGAGTAGTATATGGGGCGACGAGGTTACGGAAGATGTATGGGGGTGAGAGGTGTACGGAGTGGATGTATGGAGGGGAGAGGTTATGGAGAGAGGTATGGGGGAGAGGTTATGGAGAGATGTATGGGGGGGAGAGGTTATGGAGCAGGAGTATGGGGGGAGGAGGTTAGGAGCTCGCACTTGTATGGGATGGGGGAGAGTGTGTATGTGTGGGAGAGGTTTATGGAGAGATGTATGGGGGGAAGAGGTATATGGAGATATGTATGAGGGGAGAGGTTGATGGAGAGATGTATGGCGGGTGAGGTTATGGAGAGATTGTATGGGGTGGAGAGGTTAGAGAGCATGTTATGGGGAGGGAGAGGTGTTATGTGGGAGAGGTTATGGAGAGATGTATGGGGGGGTAGAGGTTATGGAGAGATGTATGGGGGGAGAGGTTAGACAGGCAGAGAGAATGTATGGGGGGAGAGGTTATGGAGAGAGATGTATGGGGGGGAGAGGTTACGGAGAGATGTATGGGGAGAGGTTACGGAGAGATGTATGGAGAGGAGTAGAGGTTATGGAGTGAGATGTATGGATGGGGAGAGGTTATGGGAGATGTTAAGGGGGGGAGTGGTTATGGAGAGATGTATGGGGGGGAGAGTTTACGAGCAGCTGTTATGGGGGGAGAGGTGTATGTGGGGAGAGGTTATGGAGAGATGTATGGGGGGAGAGATGTATGGGGGGAGAGGTTACGGAGAGATGTATGGGGGGAGAGGTTATGGAGAGATGTATGGGGGGAGAGGTTATGGAGAGATGTATGGGGGGAGAGGTTATGGAGAGATGTATGGGGGGGAGAGGTGTATGTGGGGAGAGGTTATGGAGAGATGTATGGGGGGAGAGGTTATGGAGAGATGTATGGGGGGGGGGAGGTGTATGTGGGGAGAGGTTATGTGGAGAATGTGATGGGGGGGGAGCGGTTATGGATGAGATGTAATGGAGGGGAGAGGTTACAGAGAGATGTATGGAGGGAGAGGTTATGGAGAGATGTATGGAGGTGCGTAGAGGTTAACGGAGAGATGTATGGAGGGGAGAGGTTCTGGAGAGATGTATGGGGGGAGAGGTCATGGAGAGCCTTGTAGGTCATGGTTACTAACTTGAAGTGAATTCACTGGGCAATGGGCGGCCCGTGAAGGGATTGACAGAGGGGAGAGAGGTGGATAAGACGGGCATGTGTTTTGGAAAATCGCCAAAATAACCATCATGGTGTAAAGTATCTGTATCGGGGCCTGGCCCATTCCTCGCCGCTCTCCTCTGATCGTATAGACAATTTGTCTCGATGTCAATAGAATGGGGCTTTATGAAATTGGCCACAGAACTGTTTGTCCCTATTTTCATTTCTCCACCACTTTTTTGGTGCTGGCTCGACACCAGGCCTAGCGTATGACTCACGTAGGATCCTGACATTTATCAGACGAGCAGAGGTCGAGCTGAGAGTGCACCACCTGTGAGGATGCGACGAATACATGGAATTTTATTGGGGCCATCTCGCCCGCCTCCCGCTCAGCCCGGGGATTTCGTCCTCCTCTCTCTACTTCAGCGTTGTAGATTGAGACGGGGCCCCGATATTTAAAATTCCTTCCATCGGCGTCCCCCACTTCAGAGACACTTACCCCCCAAAACCCCCAATTCATTCATTCCCCAAAGAACGATCCATTTCGCTTATCTTGGCAAAAGCCGTCACCGCCCCCGGGCTTGTGACAGATCACAGAAAATCTCCCAGGAACCTACTGCACTTTTTAGGAGAATTATAGTGGAGCCGACATGTGCACGTCAGTAAGAAATGTCAGAAAGGAACAGCGTGAATATAACAGGAAAAACCTACTCGAAGAAGATAGAATTTGAGCAGAAATCTTCTAGGGAGCAGTATTATAGTAGTTATATTCTTGTACATTTGGGGGGAGTATTAAGTATTTATATTCTTTACATAGGAGACAGATTTAGTAGTTATATTCTTGTACTTGGAGCAGTTTAAAGTATTTATATCTTGACATAGGGGGAGTATTTTTAGTAGTTATAATCTTATACAAAAGGAGCAGTATTATTTAGTTATATTCTTTACATAGGGCAGTATTATAGTAATTATATTCTTGTACATAGGGGAGGGTTTTTATAGTTATATTCCCGTAATAGGGGCAGTATTATAGTGTTATATTCTTGTACTAGGGGGGCAGTATTATAGTAGTTATATTTTTGTACATGGGCAGTATTATGTAGTTATATTCTTGTACAAAGGAGGGAGTATTAAAGTAGTTATATTCTTGTACATAGGGGGAGTATTAAGTAATTATATTTTTTTACTTGGGCGTATTAATAGTTATATTCTTGTACATAGGATGTATTATAGTAGTTTTAAAACTTGTCATAGGGGGCAGTTTAATAGTTTTAATCTTGGAATGGGGGGCAGAATTTTATATATTTTAATTTTTACATAGAGAGCAGTATTATAGTAGTTATATTTTGTACTAGGGGCAGTATTATAGTATTATATTCTTGTAAAAGGGGCAGTATTATATAGTTTATTCTTTACATAGAGCGTATTATAGGTTATTTTTTGTACAAAGAGGCAGTTTTAAAATAGTTATATTTTTGTAATAGGGGGCAGTATTATAGTAGTTATTTCTTTTACTAGGGGGGTATTTAGTAGTTATATTCTTGTACTAGGGGGGATTTATATAGTTATATTTTTGACATAAGGGGATATTTAGTGTTATATTCTTTTCATGAGGGCCCTATTATAGGAGTTTAATTTTTGTACATAGGAGGTATATTTTTGTATTATATTCTTGTTTC
>JAODAL010052450.1:0-25967 GCA_025379985.1 Phyllomedusa bahiana
CAAAAAAACCTAAAAACCAACAGTTAGCCCAATAATGAGGGGGATGGCTGGATTGCTTTCCACAGACAGGACGTACCATTTAAACTAAGCAGAGACAGTTAGACATATAATGCGGTGGGATGGCTGGGATTTGCTTTTCCCACAGACAGGACGTACCATTTAAACTAAGCAGAGACAGTTAGACATATAATGCGGTGGGATGGCTGGGATTTGCTGTTCCACAGACAGGACGTACCATTTAAACTAAGCAGAGACAGTTAGACATATAATGCGGTGGGATGGCTGGGATTTGCTGTTCCACAGACAGGACGTACCATTTAAACTAAGCAGAGACAGTTAGACATATAATGCGGTGGGATGGCTGGGATTTGCTGTTCCACAGACAGGACGTACCTGTGAAGAAATGAAGAGAGGCGTAGTCAGATGATATTACGGACTCCAAAGTCTGCGTTATTAAATTCAGGGATAATTCTGAGGATTGCCACTTCTAAATTGCCACTTAGAAATTTGGCACGTGAAATTTGGCCCCCAGACCTCGGTCCACAGACCACAGCTCTGCAACTTATACTCAACTAGGAATAAGTATAACATAAGAAAACTTTAAGAGCATGTCACAGTGTAATGTAAATTTTCAACATTATTGATTTGGAAAGGTGTACCATTAGTTCTCGGTATAGCCTGACTACTTAGGCAATACTTAACATCTATAACAATTGTATAAACAACATTCGCTGTCACCACGGAGGAAATCCTTTTTGTAGATTCAAATAAATCAGCTCTAGGAAAAATTACATTTGTGTATCCAAGCCAACATAGCTGCTGCCCTGTAGAGAGCCACTAGGCATCTTTTCAACATTGCATAGTCTGTTAGTTTATTGGATAGCGCCCTCAGGACACTTTTTCAATTCCTTACTATTTTCAAAGGATACTGTAATCCAAATATCAGATCAACTAGTTTATCCCCTTTCAAAAATAGCTCCTGTCTATTTGCCTATGGCAAGGAAGCTCTCTTATGATCTCAATTTGGGCAAACACCAGAAGTTTACATACACTATATAAAAAGACACATATGCATGCTTTTCTCACTATCTCTCACAAAATCAGAAAAAACCTTACCATTTTTAGGCCAATAATAATAATCTTTATTTATATAGCGCCAACATATTCCGCAGCACTTTACAATATAGAGGGAATAAGCACAGACAAACCAGACATTACATTATAAAAAAGCTACTGACAGATGAGACACAAGGTGTGAGGGCCCTGCTTGCAAGAGCTTGCAATCTATTAGGGTGTATGGGTGAAACAAAGGGTTAAAAGTGCTTGGTTTACAATGGACCAGCCATGTTACATAAATATGGGGTAGTATACATAAAATGTGGATGAACCTGCCATCCCAACCATACATCTATATACAGATAAGTGCCTTGGGGGGCCAAGTGCAGGAAGTGACGAATCTGTGACAGAATTTGGGGGGTTGACAATTAGGGATCTTGATAGGCTTGTCTAAGAAGATGAGTTTTCAGAGCGCACTTAAAACTGTGAGGGTTGTGAGTTTTGCCTGATCACATGGGGTAGCATGTTCCAGAGAACTGGTGCAATACGTGCAAAATCTTGGAGACGGGCATGGGAGGTTCGGATGAGTGAGGTGTGTTTTCTTAGATCAGTAGCAGAGCAGAGAGAGCGGGTAGGGTGGTAGACAGAGATAAGGGAGGAGATGTATGGGGGTGCAGCACTGTGGAGAGCCTTCTGTGTGAGAGTGAGAGTTGTATTCTGTACTGAATAGGCAGCCAGTGCAGAGACTGACACAGGGTAGAGGCATCAGTATAGCGGCTGGAAAGAAAGACAAGCCTGGCTGCTGCATTCAGGACATATTGGAGAGGGGAGAGTTTACAGAGAGGAAGACCAACAAGTAGGGAGTTACAGTAGTCAAGACGAGAATGAATAAGAGCAACAATGAGAGTTTGAGTTGTTTCCACAGTGAGAAATGGACAGATTCTGGAGATGTTCTTGAGGTGCAGGTGACAAGAGCGGGCAAGGGATTTGATATAGGGGGTGAAGGCCAATTAGGATTACCAAAATTATTTAAATTTCCAAAATGCAGAATAATTAGAGATAACTTTTTTACTTTCTGCAAAGTCAAAAGTTTACATACACTAGGATTATTATGCATTTAAACAATTTGGGACAGCCCATATGATAAGGTCATGTATTTGGAAGCTTCTGTTAATGGCAACATCTGAGTTAACTAGAGCCACACCTGTGGATGTATTTTAAATCACACCACAGCTTCTATGTGTAACATCATGGGAAAGTCTAAAGAAATCAGCCAAGGTATCAGGAAGAAAATTGTCGACTTGCACAAGTCTGGTTCATCCTTCGGTGCAATTTCCAGATACCTGAAGGTGCCTCGTTCATCTATACAAACAATTATACTTAAGTACAAACAGGATGGGAATGTCCAGCCATCATACCGCTCAGGAAGGAGTTAGGTTTTGTGTCTCAGAGATGAACGTGCTTTGGTCCAACATGTGCATTTCAACCCAAGAACAAAAGCAAAAGACTTTGTGAAGATGCTGGCGGAAGCTGGTAAGATTGTGTTATTGTCATAGTGAAATGAGTACTGTATCAACATGGTCTGAAAGGCCACTCTGCCAAAATAAACCGATAAAAGCCAGATTAGTTGTCATGATCTGCCTGGCATTTGATCCTGGGACTGTTCTGTTAAAAGTTATGCCTTCCAGCACAGCGATGGTTAATCGCTGCCTTTGTGCACTTTACAGGTGCAGTAATTCTGCAATCAGGCACAGCTATTTAGCCCAGCCTCTGGCTCTAGGCTGGGCCTGAGATTTTCCTGACATGCTGGTTTCCTGGACAAGTCCTTTCTGTTTTTGCTCCTCTGAGTTTTTCCTGGACATTCCTGTGGACAGTCTGTGTCCTGGCTGGTAAAGGTTTGGATTTATTTGTTTCTGCTTTGTTCCTGGACTCTGTGTTTTCTTTTTTCCACGTTCCCAAGCATCCACCTTTTGTTATTATTTTTGTGTTGTTGTATGTTTTTGTTTTCTTTAATAAAATCCTTTTTGGCACCTATACAACAACGTGACATTAGTGTTTGCAAGTGCATGCAGGAACAAAGAATTAAATTTTTGGAAACATGTCCTGTGGTCTGACGAAACTAATATTAAACTGTTTGGCCATAACGTCCATTGTTACATTTTGAGGGAAAAGGGAGAAGCTTGGAAGCCTGGGAACACCATCCCAACTGTGAAACATGGGGTGGCAGCATCATGTTGTGGGGTTGTTTTGCAGCAGGAGGGACTGGTGCACGTCACAAAATTGATGACATCATAAGGAAAGAAGATTATGTGGCAGTACTGAAGCAACATTTCAGGAAGTTAAAGTTTGGGCGGAAATGGGTCTTCCAAATTGACAATGACCCAAAGCATACTGCCAAATTAGTTACAAAGTGGCTTAAGGATAACTAAGTTAATGTTTTGAAGTAGCCATCACAAAGCTCTGATCTCAGTCCTATTGAAAATGTATGGACAAAGCTGAAAAGTCAGGTGCAAGCAAGGTGACCTACAAACATGGCTCAGTTACACCAGATCTGTCAGGAGGAATAGGCCAAAATTCCTACCAACTATTGTGAGAAGCTTGTGGAAAGATATCCAAAATGTTTAACCCAAGTCATACAGTTTAAGGGCAATGCTACCAAATACTAATGAAATGTTTGTAATCTTTTGACTTTGCAGAAAGTAATGAAAATGCCTTAAAAAATTCTGACATTTGGCAAATATAAATCATTTTGGTAATACTGATTGACCTAAAACGAGTAAGGCTTATTCTGATTTCATGTCAAATAGTGAGAAAAACATGCATATGCGTCTTTTTGTATAGTGTATGTAACTAAAAAACATTTTGGCCGTGCAGTGACAACATTTTCTACTAGCCATATTGTTGGGATTTTGCAATAATGTTTCATTGTAGCTCTGTACTTTTCAGGACAATTACAACATTTTTCTGGGATTAAATTATTCAAAGAATTAAAGATTAGAATACATCGATGTATGAGGTAGTTTGAGCCTCCTGGCATACTGTAAAAAAGTATATATGAATAGATACTTAGAGCAATATGCAAGCATATTGGAGGATATTTAAAGATTTTCCTTTTGCGAAAGTGTTCACACCCAGGTGTGGACTGATGGTGAGCTCTCTCTAATAGAGAGGCACAGAGAAGCATATAGGGTTCTCCACCTCAACACCAAGGGGCACATGCATGAGAAGTGGCACAGCTTTGACAGCTGCACTTCTTAGTAGTTTCGTGTAGCATTCGTCAATATGTACAAAAGTGTCTCATACCACTTTATAAATGTGCCCTGTTGTGAGACACATTTATGTGCCAAAAAGTGGCGCATTCAGTGTCTTCACCAACATTTGTCTCATCTTCACCACTATGAAATTGATATGGATTAGTACAACACTTTTGTGCCACATTCTTTTGAGTCAAATTCATAAATGTGTCTAATCCTATGAATCTGGTGTGACATGCCCATAAAATTGGTGAATATAAAGGTGTTGGGTCTGTCGTAGCATGCACTAGATTTTGGTGTAGATAAGTTCATGCATGTGTCAGACAGGTCTACGACAGGTTTTTCTGTTGTACAGTGGATATGGAAAGAATTCAGACCCCTTTAAATTTTTCACTCTTTGTGTCATTGCAGCCATTTGGTAAGATGGCATTTTTTCATTTTGTGGCTCATTAATGTACACTCTGCACCCCATCTTGACAGAAAAAAACCAGAAATGTAGATATTTTTGCAAATTTATTAAACAAGAAAAACTGAAATATCACATGGTCATAAGTATTCAGACTAGAGATGGGCGAATTGATTTTAATGAAGTGGAATTCGTTTAGAATTTCAGGAAAACTTCGGTTCTGAACGAAGTCGAAGTTTGGGGTACTTCGGGTGAACGAAGTGTGCTTTTGATTGATAAAATGGCTGCGAGCACATGGCGTTACATGGGGCAAAGCACTCTGGGAGGGAGAAGGGCATAGCCTGCAAGACATGTGCAGAGATAAAGCCAATCAGAGACCGGCGGGATTCTGTAACGTCACCGCACTTAAAATTGGGGGCGCCCTGGAGCTCACACTCCTCTCACTGTATGATTAGGGAAAATTTGCTGCCGCGGCTGCTTGGATAGCTCTTAGTGAAAAGATATTTTTACAGCGTTTTTGGGGGGGTTCTCAATTGTCTCAGGGGACTGCTTCTCTTAAAACGTTCTATTCGATTTTTGGGGTATTGGATCAAATCAGTTGGTCCATGCAGCTGCTATACTTTTAATGCTATCTGTTTAAGCACATTAATACCCAAGGGGATCTAAGCTGTTCCTTTTGTATTCTTTTAAAAGAAACGTTTTTACAATACAAATCCCACTTATTTTTGGGTTTCAATTTTTTGGCTTTTTACATCCGGGGGTTTTTAAGCTTGTTCTGTGCTGTGGTGACTAAAAAAACTTTTTTTCCCCGCCAAAAAATACATTTTTCTGTAGAAATTCAAAAGCGGGGTTTAATTAAAATTTTTTCTCTTGTTGTGTAGCGTAAAAAAAAAGCCATTGTAACGTAAAAGCTGGTATTTTGGGGTTGCTCAATTGTTTGGCGCAATTTACATCCAGGGGTTAAATTAAAGCATTGTTTTGGCTGGGTGACAAAAATAAAGTTTTTTCACCCCAAAAAATAATTTTTCCTGTAGCATAATTACAAGGAAGGTAATTACAATTTTTTTCTTTTGTTTTGTAGCTAAAAAAACGTTGTAACCGTAAAAAGTGGTAGTTTGTGGTGTAAATTTGTTTGGCGCAATTTACATCCAGGGGTTAATTAAGCTTTTTTTTGTTTGGGGTGACTAAAATAAAACCTCTTTCATCCAAAAAAAATTTTTCCCTGTGCATAATTCACAAGCGGGTAATTAATTTTTTCTTTTGTTGTGTACGTAAAAAAACACGCCATTGAAACACCTACAAAGCTGGTAGTTTTGGTTTCAATTGTTTGGCCCAATTTACATCCGGGGGTTAATTAAAGCTTTTTTTCTGCGTGGTGCTAAAAAAAACCGTCTTTCACCCCCAAAAAAAATACATTTTTCCTGTAGCTAATTCACAAGTGAAGGTTAATTACAGGTTTTTCTCATGTTTTGTAGCGTAAATACACCCAATGTAACACGCTACAAACTGTAGTTTGGTTGCGCTCAATTCCTTGTGCGCAATTTACATCCGGTTAACTAAGTATTTTTCTGCAGTTGTACTCAGTAAAAGAAAGTTGTCTTTGGTTTTTTTCACCCCCCCGCCACAGAATAAATTCATGTAGCATACTTCCATATCCGAAGGTAATTAAGCCTGTTGTAGCTTTTTATATTCAGTAAATACACAGAGTTTTTAAATCGGTCACATACAAGTCAATTTTTAGTCTGGCCATTTGTGGACGCAATTTATATCCAAGGGGTTACCCAAGCTTCTTATGGGTTCATTTGAGTCAAATACAGGGTGTGTTATATTATCATATACAGATATCTTCATCAACAGTGTCTGTACTTTTAGAACAAACAGTATGTCAGACGAAGAGGTGGCAGGCTCTTCACTATGCGAGTGGCAGAGGCACAACATTCCTGGAGCAGGCCCAGTCGCAGCACAGCAAGGTGACGTCGCAAGCAGGGGTCACTCGGTGAGGCCACAACTGCCGTTGCCATCTAGCGGCCGTGTGGCTGATTAGCAACCGCAAGGGTTTTGATTGTTGACTAGTCATCCACTTCCTCCCGGGATGAAACTGACAAACCCAGCCAGAGTCGCAGATCGTCAGACACACCCTTAGTTGGCATGGCCCGGGATCGGGTCACGGCCCTCACCTGTCCTCAACCCGCCTCTGTCCCATCCATTTCCTCAGCCAGGATCTACTATGTGGACTGAGCTCAGCCGCCACTATATAGGCAAAGATGAACCAATTTGAGAGGGCAGTCAGCAGCTACTTGTCAGCGAAGAAATGTGGCCATTATCCCCTGCTTCTTGCAGTAGGCGGCAAAGAATAGATGTAGGAGAGTGCCAAGAGGTCATGTTTTGTGTGAGGGGTCCGCCGTCTGCATACACTACCGGTGATATGACAGCATGACAATGAAACACCGAATACATGATGATGTAGGCGACCGCCTTGGGAGCCGGGGTGAAGCAAGGGCTTCATCATCGTCAGGAGAAGAGGGTGTCAGCTTTCTCGTCAGGCAGCGGCGCAGCCAGCAAGTGGGGTTGTGTTGCCGGTGAGTCAGCAGGATAACAGCAGTGTGAGGCGAGCCAAGCGGCCACGGGGTAGAAAACCCGCTCGCAGGTCCAAAGAAAGTAGCGGCACAGGGTCTCAGCGAGGCAGCGGTCGGCAGTCATCACTCAGTGCGACGGTTGGCGGTAAATTCAGATACTCTGGGGGAGGGGGGGGGGGCCGTGGTGCAGTTCTTTGCTAAGACACTGCGAGGACCGAATATGGCATATGTATAATCGAGGTGGGCAGAAAGTGAAGCGCAGGGGAGCAACGTTGGCACCACGGCCCTTCATCAACACATGCAGCGTCACCATCCGGTGGGCACGCAATGCCATTGCAGCCAGTCAAGGCTCCACCACCTCTGAAGAAGGGAGCTGTTTCTCCTGTTGACATCATCTCCCGGTCCAGATGCTCCTGCTCCTCGCTACACATGTTGCCAGCATCGTTCAGCGAGGCGATTGCAAAGAGACAACAGTATGTGTCCCCATACCATCCCAGGTGCAGTACTGACCACATGCTCCTGTTCAAGTTGTTGGTACTGCAGTCCCTCCCCTTTCCAAAATGGTGGAACTCTGCACCATTCAGAGAACTAATGGCTTGTGCCGAGCCGAGATTGAAGAGTTCCAAGCCGTAATTATTAACCTAAAAGGCATACCAGCACTTCATAAATATGTAGAACAGAAATGGGCCAGTCCTTGAGCTTATCGGTTTGTTCCAAGGTGCACGGCAGCGCGACGTTCGGAGCTGTAACTACGGACAGGGCCACTTACATTCCTTTCCGCCCCAGTGGTTTATTGTGCTTCCTGCCCAGGCACACCAACGAACTAGGACAGGATACGCTGCTTTCTCCTCCACTTGTCAATCTCGGCTCCTGCGCCAATGTCCGCTCCCTCCCTCCTCCTCCACCACCACCACCCCACCATCTCAGCCTCCACAAAGTAACTGCACCATCATACCACAATGTGTAGGGCAAAGTGGTGCCCGCATCAACACCTGCTTGCCTCGAGAACGAGAGCACACAGGGGAGGAACTGCTCGCGGTCATGCAAGCAAGAAATCGATTGTGTGGCTTCCTCCACGCCACTGCAAATCGGAACCATGGTGACGGACAATGGGAGTAAACATGGTGTCGCACTGCACCGAGGAGGGATGGTCCATGTGCCCTGCATGGCGCATGTGTTCAATCTGGTTTGTAAAAGGGTTCCTGAAGTCATCACCGATCTTCAGAAAGATTCTCTGAAAATTGCCATGGAAACTGTGGCATGCACTTTCATCATCCTACAAAGCAGAACACCTACCTTCGAGTTGTAAAACGGCAGAAGCCGGCCCTCCTACCACACACCTGATATGCAATGTTTCCACCCTTGAAGTCCAGCACTGCACATGTTGGACCAACTGTATGAACAGAGAAAGGCCATTAACGATTTTTGATGACCCAGGCGGACAGGAAGCCCCTGTGTAATCTTTGATGTCAGCCAGTGGTCAGCTCAGTGCGTGACACCTGTCGTTGTTGAGGCCATTCGAGAGGCACATATTTGTCAGTCCGCCAGGACTACGGATGAATAACGTCATTCCACTGTTTTCATGTCCTGGAACAGATGCGAAAAATCTGTCTGGGTAGGGGACTGAGACGTGGCGACTACATCTCGCGGCCATCATGAGGGGGGACTGAAATACGGAGGAGGAGGAGTAGGGATGACATTGGACACAAGAAAGAATTTACTTGTCTTGAATAGTGTGATTTATCTACCCAGGTGACAAGAGAGGGAAGGACAGGAGCAGCTGGAGGAAGGTAGAAGGAGATGAGGAAGACGAGGCAGATTGACCCCGCAAGCAAGGTGGCGCAGTATACAGTGATATGGAGGCAGAGAGCCCCCCTCTAGTCACATGTGCAATGGCACGAAGCATGCTGATTGCCTGGCTATGACAGCCGAATATCACCATCCGGCATATGGATGACTTCTGTCTCCCACCCTATTGACCCACTACCGGTCCAAAAATGGAGCCTTTTTCCCCATCTGCTGAGAGGGAGGACAACTCAAATACTATAGGGAACATCCTCAGTAAGTCAGTTTGCTGCTGCCTATGTGCGGATTCTCCCTCATCCTGACTGTCCGTCCCGGGGGGTTCTTCAGCGCTCACGTACTACAGCCGTGGCTACTGGGGAAAGTGTGGGTGTAGGAGCAGTAGCAGCCCATCAGCAGCAACTTAAGTCTCTGGAGCCACTGATGAGCAGCTCCTTCACACCGCCAGTTTGAGAAGGCAGTCGCCAGCTAGCAGCAGGACCTGAGCAGTCCCTGAAGAGCAACAGGTGGTGCCCTACTTTGGACAGCACTCTGCCACCCCATTTGAAGATCCGCAGGAACTACTGGGCAGCCAAACTGGATGTGTGGCCGCAACTTGCCGAGTTTCAGTGGAAGAAGCTGCCTGCCCGGCCAAGTAGGTGTGGCATCAGAGACTGGTTTGTTCAGTCCGGCGGGGCCCATCATTACCCAAAGAAGAACCACTTGTCCACGGAAAATGTGGGATGATTGACCTTTGTCAAGATGAATCAGTGTGGATCGCCAGGATTTCCACACACACCAATGCCTAGGCGTCAGACTATATCAGCCATGATGCCTCACCCAAAACTGTGAGAATGAGTCCTGGGTTCAACTACTGCCTCAGCCACATTCTGATGCGCCACCCGCCTGATGCCACAATATCTGCTGACAATTTCTCCATCTGCCACCATCCAACTTTACCAGGACGGTATTGCTACCCACGTCCCACACTCTGTGCAATTGTGCGAACTCTATGACCTCATGCCGCTGCTGATGTTTCTGCGTGCGTGACCTCCACACTGTGTCATTGTGCCACTCTGTAGCCCTACTCCTGTTTTTGTCACCTCCAGATATTTCCCATTGTGCCACTGCCTGACATCATGCTCTGCCGCCGTGACCTCCACACTGTGTTATTGTGCCACTCTGTGGCCTACTACTGATTTTGCCCCACTCCAGAATTCCGTTGTGGCCACTGCTGACCTGCATGCTGCTGCTTGTCCGTGAAACTCACACTGTGTCATTGTGCCCACTCTGTGGCCTACTCCTGTTTTTGCCACCTCCAGAATGTCATTGTTCCACTGCTGACCTCATGCTTCTGCTGCCGTGACCTCCACACTGGTGTCATTGTGCCAATCTGTGGCCTACTAACTGTGTTTTGCCAACCTCCAAATATCAATGTGCACTGCCTTACCTCATGCTGCTGGCTGCCGTGGCCTCCTAAACTGTGTCATTGTGCCACTCTCTGACCTCATGCTGCTGCTGCTGTGACCTCCACTCTCTGTCATTGTGCCACGCTGTTGCCTACTACTGTTTTGCACCTCCAGAAATGTCATTGCCACTTCTGACCTCATGCTGCTGCTGCCGTCACCTCCACTCTCTGTCATTTGGCCACACTGGGGCCTACTACTGTTTTTGCCACCTCCAGAATGTCATTGTCCACTGTCTGACCTCATGCTGCTGCTGTGGCTGCTGCCGTGACCTCCACACTCTGTCATTGTGCAACTGTCCTGAAACTCAAGATGCTACTGTGGCTGCGGCCGGTGACCTCCACACGTGTCATTGTACCCACTCTGTGGGCCTACTCCTGTTTTTGCCACTCCAGAATGTCAATGTGCACTGCCTGACCTCATGCTGCTGCTGAGGCTGCTGCCGTGACCTACACACTGTTGTCATTGTGCCACTGTCTGACCTCATTCTGCTGCTGTGCTGTCTGCGTGACCTCCACACCTGTTGTCATTGTCCCACTCTCTGGCCTTCCCTTTTTTGCCCACCTCAGAATTGTCATTGGTGCCACTGTCTGACCTCATGCTTCTGCTGTGGGCTGCTGCCCCGTGACCGAACACACTCTGTCATAGTGCCACTGTCCTGAACCTCATGCTGCTGCTGATGGCTGCTGCCGTGACTACACACCTGTGTCATTGTGCCACTGTCAGACCTCATGCTGCTGCTGATGGCTGCTGTCGGACCTCCACACGTGTCATTCGTCCCACTTTGTGCCTAACTCCTATTATGCACCTCCAGAATTCATTGTGCCACTGCCTGACCTCATGCAGCTGCTGTTGCTGCTGCCCGGACCTACACACTGTGTCATTTGTGCCACTGTCTGACCTTCATCTGCTGCCGTGGCTGCTTGTCATGACCACCACACTGTGTCATTGTGGCCACTTTCTGACCCCATGCTGCTGCTGAGGCTGCTGCCGTCGACCTACACACTGTGTCATTGTGCCACGTCTGACCTCATCTGCAGCTTTGCTGCTGCCGTGACCTACACACTGTGTCATTGTGCCACTGTCTGACCTCATGCGCTGCTTTGGCTGCGCCGTGACTCACACTGTGTCATTGTCCCACTTTGTGGCCTACTCCTGTTTTGTGCCACCTCCAGAAATGTGATTGTTCCACTGACTGACCTCATGCAGCTGCAGTGGCTGCTGCGTGACTACACACTGTGTCATTGTTGCAACTGTCCTGACCTCATTCTGCTGTTTGGACTGCTTGTCCGTGACCTAACACACTGTGTCATTTGCCACTGTCTGACCTCATGCTGCTGCTGTGGCTGCTGCTGTGACCTCCACACTGTGCTCATTGTGCCACTGTCTGACCTCATGCTGCTTCTGCCGGTGATCTCCACACTGATTGTACACCACATGGGGGACACCACTATGGCAGATAGAGGAGACCGAGGTGGTAAAGAGCCATAAATGGTTATGGAATAGAATTACACACCGTGGTTTTCTGGCTCTCCTTCCTCTCTAAGCGCGCGGGTTTTTATGATCTCTGAAAATCGAGTATCCACCGTTCTAGTTTCACACTCTATGACGATTGGATGATATAGTGTATTGATGAATCTCTGTCTCTTGTTTCTACCTTGTAGCGCACTTGTCATTCTAAGACATTAATATTAGCCGGCAGACTCACTAGGAGTGCTGAGATCCTGGCGGGCTAAAGCGTGATACGTTGTTTGTTGCGGTTTTGTGGTTTTTGTTGTTTTGTTGGTGTGGTTTTTGTTTTGTTTTGTGGTGTGGTGTTGTGGGGGGGTCGGGTGGGACAGCTTGTTTTTGCAGTTGTTTGGGGAGGCCACTACGTGGACGAGCTGTCTGTTGGCGCTATATGTACTCTTTTGTAGTTTGGGGGTCAGTTCTTATTGTATACATTTTGTGTGTCTAGTTAGATGTTGTGGCTATTGTTGTGGTCTTTTTGGGACAGAATATTTTGTTCTGAGGTTGTCGAGTTAGAGGATGTTTGTGTGATGAGTTTGTCTGTTGAGTTGTGGGTATTAGTGTTGTGTGTGTAAGATGTTAGTTTCTTATGTGGTATATTCTGTCTCGGCAGGTTGTTGGGAGTTGTTTTAGGGTGTATATTAGTGTATCTGGGTTTTATTGCGTTATATGTTCGAGGTTATCTTGGGGGGGTTAGGTTGTGGGGGTACTTTTTATGGTATATTCTCACACACCGTGGTGTGCTTGATATGTGGGCACTGGGGGGGGGACACTGGCGGTGAATTGTGTGGGTGTGAAGTGTGGGGAAGAGATGTGGGGGCACCAGGGGTGGGGGTACGGGAGAGGATAGGGGTGCGAGGGGATTATAAGGGGGAGGCATAGGGGGGGGCCGGGGGGGAGTGTCAGAGGATGTGGAGAGGGAGTGTGGGTAATTGAGAATTGTTCTTGGTTTTGTAATGTTTACTTGTCTGTCTGTGCTTATCTGTGTGTGACACCGTTGATTTTGGGGTTGTTGCAGTGTGGAGGTGTGGGCAAGGATTTTTGTCATTTTTGTGTTAGTTTCTTTTGGTGTTGTTTGTGGGGTGTGTGTTTGATTTGACGTAAAGGGTTTTGGGAAGGAGTAGATGATATGTGATGTCTTAACTTGTGCTGGGGTCGATGTTGGGAGGTTAACGTGTGGTGGTGGAGTGGTGAGTGATTTAGTGTTTAGAAAGAAGTTTTGAGGAAAGTTGTTTTATTTGAATGTATTTAGAGAAGTGAAAGAATAATTTCGGGATAATTCCGCCCATCTCTAATAACTACCTTCTGATAGCCATAACCTTTTTATTTTTCGATATACAGAGTTGTGTAATGACTTTTTTTGGGGGACGAACCGATGTTTTAATTGGCACCACTTTGGCATTTATATCAGTTTTTGATCGCTTTTTATTCTATTTTATGTGCTGTGGGATGAAGAAAAATTGCAATTCTTTAATTGATTTTTTTTTTTTTTTTTAAGCCGTTCACCATGCGGGTAAATTAACATGTCATATTTATAAGGAAGGTAATTACTAGAGGTGGGCAAAATGATTCTAACGAAGTGGAAATTCGTTAGAATTTCAGCGAAAACTTCGGTTCGGAACGAAGTCGAACTTTGGGGTACTTCACGTGAACGAAGTGTGCTTTTGATTGATAAAATGGTGTTACATGGGGCAAAGAACTCGGGAAGGAAGAAGGCCATAGCCTGCATGACATGTGCAGAGATGAGGCCAATCAGAGACCGGCAGGATTCTGTGACATCACCGCACTATATAAGTCCGGGCGCGTTCACTGGGAGCTCAAACGCATCTCACTGTACTGAGAGTAGGGAAGGTGGCTGCCGCGGCTAGCTTATGATGGGCTGATACTAAAGAACCTCAATTTATACAGCGATTGTTGGGGGGAGTCACAACTTGTCCTCAGAGACTGCTTCTCTAAATGTTTCTATTTCCTTATTTCTTATATCTTTGAGGGGTATGGAACATTGAAGTCCCAGTGTGCGTCCAGTGAAGCTGCAAAAATACATTTTTAATGCTTACTGCTCAAATCACATTGAATATCCAAGGGTGGATTTAAGCCTTATCCTGTTGTATTAACTAACAGAAACAGCGTTTTTTTACAATAGCAAATACCACTTCATTTTTGGCTTCTCAATTCTTTTGCGCAATTTACATCCAGGGGTTAATTAAGCCGTTGTTCAGCTGTTTGTGGTGACAAAATAAACCGTCTTTTTCACTGGCAAAGAGAAATTTTTCCTGTAGCATAATTCACAATCTAAAGGTTAAATACAAGTTTTTCTCTTGTTGTGTAGCGTTAAATTACACGCCATTGTAACACTCTAACAAAAGCTGTATTATTGGCTGCTGCAATTCATTTTGCGCAATTTACATCCAGGTTATTAAACCGTTGTTACCTGATGTTGTGGGTGACTAAAAAAAACCGTCTTTTTTCAACCGCCAAAAAGACATTTGTGCCTGATAGCCCCCCAATTAATAAAATAATTCACAACTCGAAGTTAAATTAACAAGTTTTACTCTTGTTGTGTACCGTATAATACATGCTCCAATTGTAACACCTACAAAGCTGCTAGTTTTTTGGCTGCTCATTCTTGTGCGCAATTTACATCCAAGGGTTAATGTAAGCGTTGTTCTGCTGTTGTGGTGACTAAAATAAACCGCTTTTTCACCCCCAAAAAATACATTTTGCCAGTAGCATAATCACAACTGAAGGTTAAGTTACAATTTTTTTCTCACTTTAGTTGTAGCGTAAAAATACACGCCATTTGTAAACACGCTTCCAAAGCTGGTAGTTTTTGGCTGCTCACTTTCTTTTGTGCAATATACATCCAGGGGTTTTAATTAAGCGTTGTTCTGCTTGTTGTGGTGAACTAAAATAAACCGTCTTTTTTTCACCGCCAAGAACGACATTTTTCCCTGTAGCATAATTCACAAGCTAAGGTTAATACAAGTTTTACTCTTGTTGTGTAGCTAAAATACAACGCCATTGTAACACGCTACAAAGCTGGTAGTTTTTGGCTGCATCAATTATTTTGCGCAATTTAGATCCAGGGGTTAATTACGCATTGTTCTGCTGTTTTGTGGTGATTAAAAAAAAATAAACTCGTCTTTTTTCCCGGCAAAAAAGACATTTTTCCTGTCCATAATTTCACAAGCAAAGGTTAATTATAGGTTTTTTCTTCTATGGTTGTGTAGCGTAAAATACACGCCATTGTACACGCTACAAAGTGGTAAGTTTTTGGTTGCTCAATTCTTGTGCGCAAATTTTACAATCCAAGGGTTTAACTAAGTATGTTTTTTGCAGTTGTACTCAGTAAAAGAAACTTTGTTTTTTGCACCGCCACAGAGAAGAAATTCTGTAGCATAATTTCATATCCGAAGGTTAATTAAGGCCTGTTTGTGCTTTATATTCAGTAAAATACACAGAGTTTTTAAACGGCACATACAATCAATTTTTCTGGCCATTTGGTGAGCGCAATTATATCCAAGGGTACCCCAAGCTCCTTAGTGGTTCATTGCGAGTCAAATACAGGTGTGATTTTATCATATACAGATATCTTAATCAAACAGTGTCTGTCACATTATTAGAAACAAACCAGAAGTCAGACGAAGAGGTGGCAGCTCATCACATGCGAGTGGCATTGGCACAAACATTCCTGGAGCAGGCCCAGGTCCGCAGCACAACAAGGGGACGTCGGCATCGCAGGGGTCAATCGGTGAGGCCACAAACTGCCCGATGCCCTTCCTATTCGTCCGTTGTGCTGATATAGCAACCCAAGGGTCCTGATTGTTGAACTAGGTCATACCACTTCCTCCCATGACATCTGACAAACCCAGCCAAGAGTCCGCAGGGATCGTCAACTACAACCCTTAGTTGGCAATGGCCCGAGCGGGTCAGCGGCCCTCACCTGTCCTCAACCCCGCCTCTGTTCCCATCCGGTTCCCTCAGCCAGAGATCTACTAAGTGGTCTGGGCTCATCGCCACTATATAGCAAAAAAAAAAGGAAGGATGACAATTTGAGGAGGGGCAGTCCAGCAGCTTACTTGGCAGCGAAGAAATGGGGCCATATCCCCTGCATCTTGCAGTGGCGGCAAAAGTAATAGATGTGGAGAGTGGCATGGGAGGTCATGTTGTGAGGGGTCAGCCTCTGCATACTAAGACCCGGGTGATGAGGACAGCAGTGACGATGAACCTCAAATACATGATATGTAGGCGACCGCACTTGGGAGCCTGTGAAACAAGGGCTTCATCATCGTCAGGAGAAGAGGGCTCAGCTTTCTCGTCAGGCAGGCGTCGCAGCCAGCAAGTGGGTCTGTGTGCGTGAGTCAGCAGGATAAACAGCAGTGTGAGGTCGGGAACCAAGCGCCACTGGTAGAAATCCCGCTTCCGCAGGTCCAAGAAAGTAGCGCACAGTGGCTCAGCGAGGCAGCGGCGGTAGTCGTCACTCAGTGCGAGCGTTAGCGTAGAAACAGATACTCGACCGGTGTGGCAGTTTCATTGCTAAGACACTGGAGTGAGATCCGAATATGTGTTAGTATATGTATAATTTGTTGGGCAGAAATTGAAGCGTGGCGTAAAGGGAGCTACGTTAGCACCAAGGCCCTGCATCAACACATGTCAGCGTCACCAATCCGGTGCCTGGGAGAAATGTGGCTTCAGATGTGATTGGTCCAACCTGTCCGCCACAGCATCAGCAGCAGCAGCAGCAGCGCCCAGTGGCCGCCAAGCCATTGAAGCGCAGTCAAGCTCCACCTACCTCTGAAGAAGGGAGTCTGTTTCTCTTTGACCATCATCTCCCGGTCCCAGATGCTACCTGCTCTTCGCTACGCAATGGTGCCAGCAGTCGTTCAGCGAGGCGATTGCAAAGAGACAACAGCATGTGTCCAACCATCCTATGGTGACAAGTAGCTACCGCGCTCCTGTTCAATCTTTGTTGGTACTGCAGTCCCCTCCCTTTCCCAAATGGTGGACTCTGCACCATTCAGAGAACTAATGGCTTTGTGCCGAGCCGAGAATGGACCCATATACTATATCATAATGATGTTGCGGAGGGGGGGGGGGGGGAGGGGGTGCGGGGGCGGGGTATATTGGTGGTATTGTTTCCTAGAAGAGGGCCAGTACCACACTTCATAAAATATGTAGAAACAGAAAGTGAGCGCCAGTCCTTGAGCATTATCGGTTTGTTCCAAGGTGCTCGGCAGTGCGAGACGTACTGAAGCGTAACTACGGTCAGGCCAGTATATGGTCCTTTACGCCCAATTGGTGAATGTGCTTCCTGCCCAGCAACACCAAACAACTTGTGACAGGAGACCGCGCCTTCTCCTCCACGTTGTCCAATCCACTGCGGCTCCTGCCCAAGTCTGCCTCCTCCTCACTCCACACCACCACCAGCCATCTCAGCCTCCACAAGTACTGCTCCATCCTACCACAGGTGTAGGGCACAGCGGTGTCACGCAGTTCTACACCTGGCTTGCACTCGGAGAACGAAGTCCCACACAGGGGAGGGAAAATCGTCTGCATCATGAGCAAGAAATCGATGTGTGGCTTTCTCCACGCCAACTGCAAATCGGAACAAGTGACGGACAATGGGAGTAACATGGGTCTGCACAGCACCAAGGAGGGATGTCCATGTGCCCTGCATGGCGCATGTGTTCAATCTGGTTTGTGAAATGTCCTGAAGTCCTTCCACCGATCTTCAGAGATACTGAAAAATGCAAGGAAACTGTCCATGCACTTCAACCATTCCTACAAAGCCAGGCACACCCACCTCGAGTTTGTAGCGGCACGAACGGCCTCCCCCAACACACACTGATACTGCAATGTTTTTCCACCCGTTGGAATTCCCAGCCTGCACATGTTGGACCTACTGTATGAACAAAAAACAGAGAAAGGCCATTAACGATTTTTGATGACCCAGGCGGACAGAGCCTGTGTAACTTTGATGTCGCCAGTGGCAGCTCATGCGTTACACCTGCCATTTGTTGAGTCCCATTCGAGGAGGGCGACATTAATTTGTCAGTCACACATGACTAACGGGATGAATAACGTCATTCCACTGCTTCATCTGTCCTAGAACAGTTATGCAGAAAAATCTGTCTGGGCAGGGCACTGGAGACGTGCGACTACATCTCGCGGCACATAGGGGGAAACAGGAAATGGAAGGAGGAGGATGAGAGGACATTGGAGAAGAAGCATTTCTGTTCGAAATTAGTGGGATTTTCATACCAGGTTACAAGAGAGGCGGAGCAGGAGCAGCTGGAGAGGTAGATGGAGTTGAGGAAAGGACGAGGCAGATGAACCCGCAAGCAACCTTTGCAGTATACAGCGGAGATGGAGGCATGGAGCCCCACGGAGTCACTGTGCAGATGGCCCCGCAGCATGCTGATTGGCCTGCTAGTACAGCCCGAAGAGTCACCATCCGGCAGAGGGATGACTTCTGGCTCTCCCACCCTATTGGGACCCTCTCTACCGGTCCAAAATGGGAGCCTTTTTCCCCAGCCTGCTGAGAGGGAGGACAACTCAAATACTATAGAGGGAAATCCTCAGTAGTCAGTTGGCTGCTGCCTATGTGCGGCATTCTCTCCCCTCTGACGGTCCCGACCGGGGGGTTCATCAGCGCTCACGGTACTACAGCCGCGGGCCTACTGGGGGAAAGTGTGGGGGTAGGAGCAGTGAGCAGCTCCATCAGCAGCAACATAAGTCTGGAGCCACTGATGAGCAGCTCCTTCACCCTCCTAGGAGAAGGGCAGTCCGCCAGCAGCAGCAGGACCTGGAGCAGTCCTGAACAACGGTGGTGGCCTACTTGGACAGCCACTCCTTGCCACCCCAGTTAGAATATCCACTGACTACTGGCACCAAAACTGGATGTGGATGCCGCAACTTGCCGAGTTAGCAGTGGAGAACTGTCCTGCCCGGCCAGTAGTGTGGGCGCATCAGAGCGGGTGTCCAGTCCCGGCGGGGGCCATCGTTACCCCAAGGAGTGAAGCCCTCCCTCCTTCCCATCTGGTCCACGGGAAAATGTGGAATGACTGACCTCTTATGTCAAGATGAATCTCTCTATGTGTGGATCGGCCAGGATATTCCACACACCAATGCCTCAGTGCAACAGCGTCAGACTATATCAGACCATTGACGCCTCACCCAAAAACTGTGATAATGAGTCTGGGTTCAAACTACCTGCCTCAGCCCCTAATCCCGATGCGCGCAACCCTCCTGTCTAGCCACACAACTGCAGAACAATTTTCTCCATCTGCCACCAACCATCTTTACCAGGGACTGATAATTGCAACCCACGTCCCACTCTGTTATTGTGCGACTCTATGACCTTCATGCTGTCTGCTGATGTTGCTGGTGCCGTGATACCTCCACAACTGATGTCATTGTGCCACTTTGTGCCTACTCCTGTTTTTGGCACCTCCAGCAATGTCATTGTGCCACTGCCTGACCCAAGCTTCTGCTGCCGTGACCTCCCACACTGTGTATTGTGCACACTCTGTGTGCCAACTACCTGGTTTTTTGCCACCTCCAGAATTCATTGTTGCCAACTGACTGACCTCATGCTGGCGCTGCCGTGAACCTGCCACACTGTGTCCATTGTTAGCCACTCTTGTGGCCTACTCCTGTTTTTGCCACCTCCAGAAATGGCATGTGTGCCAAAGCCTGACCTCATGCTTCTGCTGCCGTGACCTCCACACTTGTGTCCATTGTGCCAATCTGTGGCCTACTACTATATTTGCCACCTCCAAATATCATTGTGCCACTTGCCTGACCTCATTCTGTCTGCTGCAGTGCCCGTCCAACTGTGGTCATTGTGGCCACTCTCTGAACCTCATGGCTTGCTGCAGCTGCTAGTGGAACACCACTCTCTCCATTGTGCCACTCTGTTTGCCTACTACTGTTTGCCAGCCTCCAGAATGTCATTGTGCCCACTCTCTGAACTCATGCAGCTGCCTGCCGTCACTCCACCCTCTGTCATTGTGCCACTCTGTGGGGCCTACTACTGTTTTGCCACCTCCAGAATGTCAATGTGCCACTGTCTGACCTCAAGTCTGCTGCTGCCGTGACCTCCACACTGTGTCATTGTGCCACTTTCTTACTCATGCTGCATGCTGCCAGTGGACCTCCCACACTTGTCATTGTGCCACTCCTTGTGCCTACTACGAGAGTTTTTTCGCCACCCTCCAGAATGTCATTGTGCCACATGCCTTGACCTCATGCTGCTCTGCCGTGCCCTCCACACATGCGTCATTGTGCACTCTCTGTCCTCCGCTGCTGCTGAGACCTCCATTCTGTGTCATTGTGCCACCCTGTGGCCCTACTACTGTTTTTACCACGCCAGAATGTCATTGTGCAAACTGTCTGACCTCATGCGGGGGGCTGCAGCCGTGACCTCACACTGTGGTCATTGTGCTACTCTGTGGCCTATCCGGTTTTTTGTCACCTTCAGAATGTCCTTGTGCCCACTGGTTCCTGACCTCATGCTGCTGCAGCCTTGACCTCCACACTGTGTCATTGTGCCACTCTGTGGCCTACTCTTGTTTTTGCCACCACCAGAATGTCATTGAGCCAGTGTCCCTGACCCATCGCTTCGCTTCCATGACATCCACACTGTGTCATTGTGCCACTCTGTGGCCTACTCCTGTTTTTTTGCCACCTATCAGAATGTCATTCTGTGCCACTGTCACTGTCCTCATGCCTGCTGCCACCGTCCTCCACTCTCTGTTCATTGTGCCACTCTGTGGCCTACCTACCTGTTTTGCCACCTCCAGAATGTCATTGAGCCACTGTCGTGACCTTATGCTGCTGCTGCGTGACCTCCACTCTCTGTCATTGTGCCACTCTGTTGCCTACGACTGTTTTGCACCTCCAGAATGTCATTGTGCCACTCTCTGACCTCATGCTGCTGCTGCCGTCCTCCTCCACTCGTGTCATTGGCCTCTCTATGGCACTACTACTGTTTTGCCACACGTCCAGAATTTAATTGTGCCACTGTCTTACCTCCTGCTGTGCCGTTGGGTGGCCGAGACCTCCACACTGTGTCATTGTGCCATTGTCTTACTCATGCTGCTGCTGCCGTGACCTCCACACTGTGACATTGTTGCAACTCCTGTTGGCCTACTACTGTTTTTGCCCCACAACACTTCTCCAGAAAGTCATTGTGCACTGCGGACCTCCTGTTCTGCAGCCGTGCCCTCCACAGCTGCGTCATTGTTGCCCACTGTCTGACCTCATGCTGCTGTCAGCAAGTGACCTCCACAGCTGTGTCCATTAGAGTGCCACTCTAGTGGCCTACTCCTGTTTTTGTCACCTTCAGAAATGATCATTGTGCCACTGCTAGACCTCATGCTGCCTGTTGCCGGTGACCTCCACACTGTGCCATTTTGCCACTCAGTGGCCTATTCTGTTTTTGCCACCTCCATAATGTCCATTGTGCCACTGTCTACCGCTCATGCTGCTGCCACCGTACACCTCCACTCTCTTTCATTGTCCACTCTGTTCCTACTACTGTTTTTGCCAACTCCAGAATGTCATTGTCCACTGTCTGACCCTCATGCTGCTTGCCTGCCGTGGACCTTCCCACCCTGAGTGTTATTGTGCCACTGTGGCCTACTCCCAGTTTTTACCACCTCCAGAATGTCATTGTGCCACTGTCCTACCTCATGCTGCTTGCTGCCTGACCTCTACAACTGATTCATTGTGACACTCTGTGGCCTACTCCTGTTTTTGCCACCTCCAGAATGTCATTATGCCACTGACTGACCTCATGCTGCGCTGCCGTGACCTCCACACTCTGTCATTGTGCACTCGTGGCCTACTCGCAGGTTTTGCCACCTCCATAATGTCTTTGAGCCCACTGTCTGACCTCATGCTAGCTGCTGCCGTGACCTCCAAACTGTGTCCATTGTGCCACTCTGTGGCCTACTTCAGATTTTTCCACCTCCAGAAGTCCATTGTTCACTCACTGACCTCATGCTGCTGCTGCCGTGACCTCCACACTGTGTCATGTTCCTCTCTGTCACTACTACTGTTGTGCCACCCTCCAGAAATGTCATTTGTTGCCACTGTTTGAACCTCATGCTGCTCTGTGGCTTTCTGCCGTGACCTCCACACTGTGTCATTGTGCCACTCTGTGGCCTTATTCCTGTTTCTGCCACCTCCAGAATGTCATTGTGCACTCCTCTGACCTCATGCTGCTGTGTGCTGCCGTCACCTCCCCACTATCTGTCACTAATGTTGCCACCTGAGCTCTCAGCTAGTTTTTTTCCAGCTTTCGCTGGCATGACTTTATCAGGCTACATTCCCGCTTGAGTTTTTTGGTCAATTTGGCCGTCTTAAGTGCCTAGGGAATTTTATAGTGCAGCGATTCTAAGAGCGACGGCAGTCATCTGCGTGTCATACTAAAACACAACATTGTATGAAGACCAAACCAAGCTCCCTCTGCATATTTAAGCATGGCACAATGTTCTACAGCACCCTGCAGGCTCTGTGCAGCTTGGAAATAGCTGTTTTTTTAACGTGATTCGTCCCGAAGTAATTTGGACTGAAATTAATTTGTCGGGAAATTTGGCGAAATGACCTAATCAAATTTTTATAAAATTCGCCCATCTCTATAGCTGATGTGATATGTCAAAATGCTCCAGTTTTGTCTAACCAAAGGACATAATTCCAGAAGCTTTGTGGCTTGTTAATATGCATTTTGGAAAATTCTAGTCTCGTGTTTTTTTATGATTTGCTTTAAACAGTGATTTCCTCTCTGGTCATCTTCCATTAAGTTAACATCAGCAAAGATGTTGACGATGGTGCAGTTTGATACTGATCTACCTTGACTTTGGAGTTCACCTCTAATATATTTGGTAGTTGTTCTAGGCTCTTAGGTTACCATTTGTATCATCTGTCTCTTCAATATGTCATCAATGTTCTTTCTTGTAGGCATGTCCAGAGCGGATGGCTTAGACCTTGAAGTGGTTTTCTCACTATGCAGTTTCACAGAACCACAGCATGCTTTAGACTCCTTTCTGGTTAGGCTGTAGGTGGGTCAATAGCAGTGATTGGCATATCAGCTCTGTTGTTCCTAGTTATTCCTGTTACAGTAACATGATTGCATGAGATTTATAAAGTAGCATATACAAGGCTACAGAGCTCAAAAGAGTGAAAGCTTTTCATTTATTTTTAGTAAACAAACTCCATTTCTATAGAGATGGTAGCTTGAATCAATCAGCTAAACGACCGAGGATAGAGAGGTGGGGAATGGTGGTCAATAACCAGAGAAACTTGGGTGCTCTAAGAAGAAATTAAATCTTTCTCCTGACCAAAGCAAAATGGAAGCAACATTGTGTTTGGTAATAGTCTTTATTTCCCTCTCCTTACATGTTAAAAGCTAATTATTGTAGTGGGAAAACATCTTTAAACTTTGAAATAATATGCACAACTGTACTAACTGGAACATCAAGCTGTTGGAGATGGTCTTATAACCTTTTTTCTTTACCATGTTTGTCTGTAATTTTATTTCTAGTCTCCTGTGACAACTGTCTCCTTGGCTACATCTGGTCCATGTTCAGTGTGGTACACACTATCAGGGCTGGACTGGGAATAAAAATCAGCCCTGGCACTAAGCCCCCACCAGCCCACATACAATATCCGCTTAAAAATTTTCCCTTGTTCTCGCACCTTGCCACTTTCTAAAATAAATTACACTATAAAGGTGCTTTCACACAGAGCATTTTTTGTGCGTTTTTGTGCAGGAAAGCAGAGTAGTTAATGCTGTATATTTCTGCGGAAAAAACGCATAAAAAATGCACCAAAACTGCTCTGTGTGAAAGCCCCCTAAACACAAGCAAGAAAGAGAAAGTGGTGCAGAGAAACCTTTCATCAGAGTCAGGTGTGCATTTGCTTTACAATCAGGGACAAGCCCACACTGACACTATACAAGCACCAATATAACCTACAACCCCACCAATCAGATCACCAGTAGTCAGGTCACCATCATGAATACAGCACTGATTCAATACAGAAGTAAAATGACCCCTGAAAGCAGTGACTCACAGGAGACATCTCTGATGGGAGTTGTTCACCTCTTTTCTTCTCCATCTGGCCCAGACCTTCATGATGTCTTCCCTGATGAGTCGTTCTCTTCCCTTTTTTTCTCTGTCCAGTACAGCATGAAAATGTCTTTTTCCCTCCTGGTCACTACTCGCCCCTGAAATAATTTACCATAAATACATCTTAGACTCCTCTCTTTTCCAGCACTTTTCCTTTTCAATTCCAAAATCTGTACAAGCTCCTATCCATAGAGCCCAAAAAGTAAAAAGTTGCACCTTTGGTGCCTACACAGTAATTGTACCCCAAACAGTGTATGTTAGATTCCTAAAATTAGAAATTAAAAAAGTCATATAAGTGGCATGTAAATAAGTAGACCCCCATTAGGTAGGTATAGACCTCCTAAAACAGGTAGCTAGGGCTGTCCCAGGTAATTAGCCAGGTAGGGCCAGTAATTAGCCAGGCAGGGCCAGTAGTTAGGCAGGCAGGGCTAGTTCTTGGGCAGGCAGGGCTAGTTCTTAGGATGGTAGGGACAGTAATTAGGAAGATAGGGCTAGTTCTTAGGCAGGCAGGGCCAGTCATTAGCAAGGTAGAGCCAGTAATTATGAGGCAGGGCTAGTTCTTAGGCAGCCAGGGCCAGTAATTAGGCTTCCAGGGCTAGTTCTTAGGCAGGTAGGGCTAGTTCTTGGGCAGGCGGGGCTAGTTCTTAGGCAGGCATGGCTAGATCTTTGGCAGATAGGGCTAGTTCTTAGGCAGATAGGGCTAGTTCTTAGGCAGGCAGGGGTAGTTCTTAGGCAGGCAGGGCTAGTGTAGGCAGGCAGGGCTAGTTCTTGGGCAGGCAGGGCTAGTTCTTAGGCAGGCAGGGATAGTTCTTAAGCAGGCAGAGCTAGTTCTTAGGCAGGTAGGGCTAGATCTTAAGCAGGCAGAGCTAGATCTTAGGCAGGCAGGGCTAGTTCTCAGGCAGGTAGGGCTAGTTATTAAGCAGGCAGGGGCTAGTTCTTAGGCAGGCAGGGCTAGTTCTCAGGCAGGTAGAGCTAGTTCTTAAGCAGGCAGGGCTAGTTTTTAGGCAGGCAGGGCTAGTTCTTAGGCAGGTAGGGCTAGTTCTTAGGCAGGCAGGGCTATTTCTTAGGCAGGCAGTGCCAGTAATTAGTTTAAAAAAACTAATAACAAGACTTACCTGTATTCTCTCCTCTTCTCTTGCTCTGGTGCGACCACTCTCACCCGAGTGCAGGCCGCGGAGTAGGTGTGCGATGACGTCATCACATCGCGCAGCTGCTGCACGGCCTTTTGGGAGCTGAACGGCCGCGCTTGCACCGTGCAGTGCAGGCGGCATCCATGATGGCTGCATGGCTAGGTCTGTGACCTGGCCGTGCAGCCGTGTGGCAAGGGGCCTGTCGACCCCCTGGCAAAGGGGTCCGGTCGCATATGCGACCGTTGCGGCCCCTGTACGTGCGCCATGCGCCGGCACTCGGGGCCCACTGGGGGGAGACACCGGCTCCCTCGCGAGTTCTCCGAGCTGGCGCTGCGGCCCGGACCCCTATGGGCAGTCCGGGCCTGCACACTATGATATAAATAGGCAGACTGATTAGCATAAACGGTGTCTTCAAGATCGTAATTACAGGACACACCTTAGTTTAATGTGTCCCTATAATGAAATTATTTTCTAGGGAAACCATCCTTTTTTAAATGTTTGGGTGAACCACAATTCAAACACACTGTCTGATATACATTCATTGATTTTTTTTTTTTTGTCAGTAAATTTAATTTTCTTATACTTGTGTCAGTTCAGGTTATTTCAATGACCATTGTGAGTTTTTTTTTTTTTCCTTAACAGAAGGTGCCAACA
>JAODAL010052451.1:0-25967 GCA_025379985.1 Phyllomedusa bahiana
GGGGGTCAACATTTTGCCGATAATTTATTTTGAACTGGGTAAGCCCCCTCACCCTCCGCCCCAAGCGCAGCTTACTAGGGTTTTTCACCCATGCAGAATGTGATCCCTCCAATGCTTTTTGCAAAACATCAATAGAAAATAGGTGGTTCACATAATGAAAAACTTGAACTCTCTTCACATATCAATCAAACATGTTTAAGCTGCCCCCGATTTTTAAATCATTTAAATGATTGTAACCCGAGAGTCTTTTGAAAGTCGGGCACTTAAACATGTTCTGATCATGATATGTAACCGAGAGTCTAAAAAGTTTTTTCGATGATAGATAGCAAAAAAGTTCTTTTGGGGGATTTCGCGTAGTGATTGCCCTTTCACATAATGTGACCAATACGGGTGTGTGTGATATAATGTAAGTGTAATGTATGAGTGGGTTGTAAATAAATAACTTAAAAGGGACATAAAAAATTTTAATTTTTGGGTTTTCCCTTTTGTGTGTAATTGTGGTTTTAAATAAAATTATATAACGGCAGTCCCCCGACTACACGTTCGATTACAACTCCCCAGTTACAAACGGAGACTTTGGGGCGGGCGACATTAAACAAAACACCCCTAATGAAAACCAATTCCACATCCACAGCGCACATAAGATACAGAACGTTAGGTAAATTTTCAAAAAAAGGGACAGACAGCAAAACAAATGTAAAAACTGTTCCCCCGCACTATCCCAAAAAAAAAAAATTATTTTTTTTTTTTCTGGAATTTTCTGTATAAATATACCTTTCCACTTTTCTGCAATTTAAAAATTTAAGAACAAACCTACATTTCCTATCCCGTTTTTTTAAAACCCCGGGGCTGTATATCTAAACACAATAAAATAAATATAAAATATATAATATATAATATAAATAATATATATAAATTAAAAAAATAATATATTATATTATTTTGAGGGATCAGCGCCAAGCATTTGCAGGCGGCTTCCACAGACAGAGACAGGACACACTGCGAAAGTTCAATCCAGGTGCCGGGTTTTTTTTATGTGATAAACGGAAACCCCCAAAATGGCCTTTAAATTCAGCATAAAACATAAAACCAAAACCGCTCGGGTGAGCGTAACTATACACAAAAAAGTCCTAACTTTACCAGGGAACACCCCCGGTGACCCGGGGAAAAGCTGCAAAAAAACACATGCATAGCACTTACAATATGGCCCACAAACCACCAGCAGCCAGACAGCCGCAAATCAGGCTTTAAGGCCTTGCAAAAAACCTCCCCTTGGTCTAATTTGGGCCCACCCACCCGCCTTTCCCACTCCAAAAACCAAACCCGAAAACCTAAGTTTATACCGTAGTTTTTCCCACAACACAAAAACCGGCCCCCTTCCACCAGCCCCGTTTTGGCACCAGCCAACCCTTTTTTTTTCCAAAAGGCTCCCATGAAAATTTTGGGAAACAAAATTTCCCCTCCCAACCCCTTCCGTTTTTCCTTTTTTTTCACCCTTTTTGGGTCAACCATTACCCCCAAAATCCCTAAAGTCAAAAACCCCTCTTTACCCTGCCCTTGAGGGGAAAACTTTTTGAGTGTGGGGGACCCGGGTACTTTGATTTGCTCATTCTTAAAATAAATTTTAAGGGGAGCGGGGGTTTTAACCCCGAAAGGGGCCTAAAAAAAAATTTTGGGGGGGGCCCCAGCCCTTTTGGGCCAAAACCCTGCCACAATAAAAATCCTCTTCGGGGGTTTTTCCCTGCTTATTTAGGATTCCCATCCCCCTTTATCCCGGAAAAAACTGCACCCAGCCCCAATAGTAAACTGCTTACCAAACTTTTCAAAATTTTGGGGAATCAAAATTGGCTTTTCCCAAACCTTTTTTTAAACCTGAAATGCCCCTCGCTGGGGTTCCCAACCAAAAAACAAACTTCTTTTTATCTCGTTAGGGGGCTGCTACATTTTCCCCAAAAAGGTAATTGCTAAAAACCCCCCCCCCAAAGGGGGTTTTAACCCCTTTCGGTTTTGGGTTTTGGGGGCCCTTATCCCTTACCTTTTTTACCTCGTTTTTTTGGTTTTTTTTTTTGCCCCTCCCTTTTGACCCTTAGGGGGGTTCCTACCCCCCGGCCAAACTTTTATTACTGTTAACCCTGCTTCCTAAGGGGTTAAATTTTACCCCCTTTTTTTTTTTAAAGGCTTCCATTCCCAAAATATTTCGCAGTAGGAAAACAAAACCCCCTTTTTTTTTGGGGCGACCCAAAAAATTTAAAAGGGAAAATGCCCCTTTCCATCAAAACAAAAATTAAAACGGGTGGGTACCAACCCCTTTTCCTTTCCCCTTTTTTTCCGTCGGGGGGGCCCCAAAAATTTAAGGGGGGGGGCCCGTGGGGAAATATTATAACCCCCTTTTCCCAAATTATTCCCCCCCCAAATTTAAAAAAAAAAAAAAAAAAATATTCAAAAAAAAAAATTTTTTAAAAAAAAAAAAAAAAAAAAATTTTTTAAAAAAAAACAAAATAAAAAAAACCAAAACTTAAAAACCCCCAAAAATTCTTCAATTTTTTAAAAAAAAAAATTCCGTTTTTAAAAATGGGGTTAAAAAAAATTTTAAAAAATTTAAAATACCCCAATTTAAAAAACAAAAAATTTTTTCTTTTATTTTAAAAAAATTAATTTCCAAAAATTTAAAAAATAATTTTAAAAACCCCCAAAAAAAATACCATAAAATTCCTCCCCTTTCATTTAAAAATACAAAAAAAAATTTTTTGACCGGGGGATATTTTTAAAAAAACTTTTTTTAAAAAAAAAAAAAATTTTAAATTTAAAAAAAAATTTTAAAAAACAACCCCAAAAAAACATTTAAAAGTTTTTTAAAATTTAAAAAAAAATTTTTTTTTAAAAAATTCATTTATATAAAAATAAATTAAAAAATAAAAAAAACCTTTTTTTTTTTTAAAATTTTTTTTTAAAAAAAATTAAAAATAAAAATAAAAAATTTAAAAAAAAAAAAAAAAAATTTTTAAATTAAAAAAAGGGAAAAAATTTAAAAAATAAAAAAAAATTAAAAAACCCAAAATTTTTATTAAAAAAAAAATTTAAAAAACCCAAAAAACCCCGTTTTTTTAGGGGGTAAAAAAAACGTCCCCAAATCTTTAAATTTTAAATTTTTTGCATAACTCCCGGCCTTTGAAAAAAAGGGGGTCCCTTATCATAAAAATTTTGGAATCCGTCCCAAAACAATAAAAACCCCCCAATCTTTTTAAGGATTTTCCTGGGAAGGCCTCGGACTTGGGGCCCAAATCCCCCCAAAATTTAAGGAGGCCTGGGGCCCTTTTAGGGGCCCTCCCCCCTTTTCAAAATTCTCGGCAAACATCTTGGGCAGAGCCCAAAAGGACTCCAAGGGGGCATAGTGAAAGGCACCAGGGGTACCCCGAAGGGGGGCTTAGCCCCAGTACCCCCTGGGAAAAAAAACCCCGAAACCCCTCCTTGGTCTTTTTCCCGTACCCCCTAGAAAATCTGTGGGCAAGGTCCAAGACCACCTCCAAAAAGACGTGGCACACCAGTTTTTTCCACCACCTCCCCATGGACTTTGTCCACCGAACAATAGATCCTGATAACTCCATTGAGGAAACACAGTATTCGCCCCGGGGTATTGAGATTCCCCATTTATGACCCTTGAAAATTTTCCCCTAGCTTTTACTATTTGGGATCCGAAGCTGAGCTGCCCAAAATTATCACTGAGACCTCCGTCAGGGAAGCCCACCTCTTCCTGCCCACCTCACTTGCCAAAAACTCTAGGGGGAAAAATTTTCACCAAATTTTCTAGGGTCACCCCTACGGGTGAGCTGTGGGTCAGGGTCAAGTTTCGGACCAATCGCAGGCTGCATTACCATCATTACAATAATTTACCTTGCATGAAACCCTTTTTAACCCAAGTCCCCAAAAAAGAGGGGAAATCTCTCCCCCAAAATCACTGTATGCAAAGAACCCACCACCCCCCCCTTCATGGGAGGGGAGTCCACAAGAATCGCTAGGGTTTACAAGGGCTGTGGGGTACCCCTTGGGGGTCTTTCCATGGATGCACAGGAAAACCCCCATAACCCCCCGGTACTGATGAGGGTCACTAAGGCTGGCATGCACCAAGTAACCAAGCCCCAACCAATAGAGCTTTTTACAGGGTGCATTGACTTTGATCTACAGATTTAAGTCCTAAGGCAGTCCTGCTGAGCAAACTGGGCCTTCGAACAGGGACCTCCGCCTAGCCAACGCAATCCTTGGGCCCACGACAGCGGACAGTTTCACAATAGTCCAGGCCCCAACCCCCGCCAACATAAACATGGTTGGGGGTCTGCTTGAGCCTCGCCCCCCGACCGGGGCCCAGTCCTCTGGAGATTTTCCTCTCCTCCACCCTTTCCCCCCCCGGGGCCCCCCCTCCCTTTGGACATTTTTCACCCCCCCCTCTGAAAGGGAAGTCCCCTTTCCAACCCTCCGTCCCACTTCTGTTCCCCGGGGGGTGGGGCGTCCAAACCCCTTTTGGAGTAAGGGCCTCTGTGGCTTTATACCTCTCAACGAGGTTAACGAGCGCTCCGCGTCTTTGGGGTCCCCTTGCCCAATCCAGCGTGGATCTCCGGGGGCAGGGAGGGGGTTTAACTTGTCCACCCCCACTTTTTTCCACTACTGCCAGGGGTAGACCCCCTCCGGCGCAAACCACTTCTTTACCATGGAACCAGGGCTACATCTTGACGGGGCCGGCAAGTGGTCAGAGAAGGTCCATTTTTTTTACCCGCCGAACCGCACGTTGGGTTTTCACCCCCAGGCGCGGGTAGGACTCACCCTTTTAAATTTTAACAAGTCCTGGGGCCTCCTGCCGCCGAGGTCAAAAAACCCTTTTGGGGTTTTCTCCGGTTAGAAAAGGCGCCCCCAACTTCACCCACTGAGCCCCCTGGCAACTTCTCCCGCTCGGTCCCCCCATTTTGCTCGACATCATGTAAGGGGGCATCTTTTGCTAATGCCTGTACCGCGGGGCAACGCGGGCGGAAGCACTTGGCGTCCTCTGCACACTTTGCGCCAAAGCCAGGGCTTTTCTCTTTACTGCTTGTTGATGTGGGTGCTGCCCTGTAGGGGAAGACGGTTTTAGCCCCCCTATAACAAGGCGTTGGTTTCTGCCTGACACGCATGGCCCTTCTGCACCTTTGCGGTTTTTCGGCATCAACGGGCACTGTTCCTTTTATCACGCTTCAGAAGCTCATCCATCTTGCGGGCTCGGACTCTATGCAGCTGCCGCTTTTAACCAGGACATAAGGGTTTTTAAACACATCCCCGGGGCACTTTTTCACGGTTGTCCGCCCTTGGCAACGGGTTTCAATTTCTGCAGAAAAATGTGTGGTGTCTCTTTTAATCTGTCTCCCCATCCGAAGACCAATTGAGGGGGTCATGTCCAACAGGGAGCAGGCTGGGGTTTTCCACAGACAGAGACAGTGCAACCGGGGGAAATTCAAGTCCAGGCTGTGCCTGGGTTTAAATTTATAAATAAACTAAACAAAACACGGCCTTAACTCCCGGCATAAACAAAAAATAAAAACCTGCCGCTGGCGCTAACTATACACAAGCAGTCCTAACTGTACCAGGGACACCTCATGACCCTGGGAAAAAGCTGCAAAAAACACATAGCATATGCTACTTACAATAAGGCTCCACAAACCACCACACCATACAGGGGCCCGCAGACTCAGGCTTTATACCTTTCACCACCCAAAACCTGGTGCTGGATGGGCCCCCCACCCGGGTCTTTGACCACTCCAAAAAACCGACCCGGATAAAGCGGACTGGAACCGCTTATACTACATTCAGTAAACACTGACACACACAAATTCGGGGTTCCCCCCACCGACCCAGCCACCGGTGACAAAAGCACTGGTCCAAACCTTTCCTAAGGGGCCGCATAGGACAAAACATTTGGGGAAACAATTTCCTCCACCACCCCGCCCGTCACGTCTACTAAATATATATATTAATAAATATATATAAATATTAAATAATTAAAATATATAAATATATATATATAAATAAAAATTTAAATTTTCATAAACTATTTAATGTGGTGGTTAAAAAAGTTATATATATAAAAAAATGGGGTTTAAATTAAAACATTAAAAAAAAATTTTTAAAACACAAAAATAAACTGATTCCCCTTTTCACTAGTTTTTTAAATACTGAGTTACTTTTTCCACTTTTTGCGTATCCCCAGTAAAAAATTATTTTTTGCAATATATAAGCTTTTTCCTTTTAAAAATTTTTTTTCCACAGAAAAAAGGGTTTAATGCAAAATTTTGTAATTTTTACTTTTGTAACGCACCCCCTTTCATTCTTGTAAATATAAGTAAACTTTAATTCCTTTAGCGTTGTGAGTTTTGCATATTTTATAGTGGAAAACATTTGTGTTTATGGACTAGAGTGTTAACTCAAAATCCATTTCCGCTCCTTCCCTGCTTTACATGCTTTGTGAGTTTATTTTTCTAGTAGTAGAAAGTGCTGTTTTAATTTGCTTTCTATATTTGTGGTGGATAATAATATGTGCATTCATTTAACTATTACTGGACTCCTGGTGGCTTGTCGTATTTTCTGTCAAAAGACTGTTTGCAGTTAATGTTAGCAAACCCACCGCAGTCTGCCAGTGTAAGCAGATTATGGGTAATTGTATGTGTGTATGCATTTTGGGGGATGGGAGGAGGCGACATTTTCTTCAGGTCTGAATAAGATATAGATTCCTGCTGGCTGTTTTGTATTTCATCATAAAGCCTGTGAGAAGGCCTCTACCCATTGAGTGTCTGTGGCCCATGAAGTTGCTGGCCTGCTGTGCAGTGTTTTGATCTCTGCAGCCGCCGTTATGTTCCTGATAAATTTGTAACCCTGAGGAACACCTGCAAATCAGCCTGGATTTAAATTAAAATTAGGTTTTATGGCATTTTTTAATCATACAGAAGGTGGTGATAAAAAGAAACCATGGATTTTTCCATGTTAGAAAGGTAGCAATATTTCAGGCTGTGGCAAGTCCTAATGGGTTCCAGATTGACGTGTAATGCAGAGATTGGAAACACATTTGCAGAAAGGGACAATTTAGTGCGAGTCCATCTTGTTTAGTCATTGGATGGAGGTTACCTCTGGAAATAAATTGCTAGTGTGTGAAATCAGAGGAGTGAAAGCTAGAACCTTCGTTTTCTTCCTTTCTTGGTGGGAATTTAAAGGGGTTGTCTCACTACATGGATTCATCTTACCTCAGTCCTGTTTTCTTGGTTTCATTTTGAATTCAGGGGCGTGTTTACTGGCTTCCACTAGGCTGCAGTAGAAGCCAGGTCTGTAACTATAGCAACCAGTGCTGGCAGCCTATCAGGAGAGATCAAACAGGTCTGTAGCTATAGTGACCTGAGGAGCTGATGCAGCCCATACAAGAGGGGATATCTAGGAATATGTAGGACACTGTTAATTTACATATATTAACAAGTGACTTGTTTTTGCAAGATCTTTCACATACAAAGCAATCCTTGTAGTGAGACAACCCCTTTAATTTTGGGAATATTCGTTGACTTGACCAAGTTAATGAAGTACAAACAAACTTGCCATGTGTGTCACTGCTCCTTGGGGTCCATTCAACAGATTGGCCGGGTTCCTTCACCCTGTGCAAATGTGATCAGCGAGCTGGGCTGCTGTACATTTCCAGACATGAATGGCTAATTCGCCCATGCAGATTGTCCACTTAACCCCTTTGCTGCTGGCCAAGGTTTGCCTCCCTTAAATCCCTCTCTGGCTGGAAATAGAAGAGCCTCAGTGACAATGACGCATTTTCCCGGAACCTTTGGGAGATGACATAGTGTTCCACAGGCTAAACGGTTGAAGAGGGATTTTGGTGGAGGGTTGTTTACACGCAAATTAAAAGTGAAATTGTAATGTTACTTTTCTGTAAGGGGGGTATTCTTTCAGCCTGCGCCTTTGTATCTATCCATAGAGTGAGGCCTGCATCTCATATAGGGCTTCTATTTAGCAGGGCTAGCCAAGTCTTTATCAGCCCAGATCTAAAGCAGAGCGGAGCGGTGTTTGATTTGAATCAGTTCCCTGTATATAATTGCACTTTGAGTCTTTGCCTCTCTTTGGCTGAAAACCTAGCTTATTGCAGCTAAGAGAATCTCACACAAAAAATGCAAGTTGTCCTTGTGTATAAAAGCAGATTCTGCACTTCAACACCTTTTCAAATTAATATTTGTGATGGGTCTATTCTCTGCCTGTGAGTTTCTGTTCTCTTGCTTTGTTCCTCTGTTTGATGTAATGGAAGCAAGGACAAAAAGGAGAGCTGGGAGAGTGTGTGAAAATGGTAGTTAAGTGGGCTTAAGGGGTGCTTCAGCACTTTCTGAAAGGATTCATGAGTGAATAGGGCCTCCGAGTGCTTAGCTGTAGTGCTGTAAATAGACAGGTCCCCGCACAAAGCTGCAGATGAAATGAACACATGCATATCACCCCTTGTGACATCTGGCCAACCTTGGAATATAATTTCACTTCTTCAGCCTCAACCAAACATTTCCCGAACGCTCTGGCGGTTAAAATCTTTTGTTGGGTTAATTGCAATGAGTATAATATACAAGTCTCTTGGAGGTCTGCTGTGGACGATTGGACAATTGAAAGATTTAATTAGATACTGCCAGTTACTCATAATAAGGTTTCTTTTCTGCCTGCTATTTTCTGAGGATTTGTGATAGGATGAAACTCCTTTAATGTTCCAACAAACATGTCCCATTTGAGTCGGAATGTATGTTTGCTGGGGATTGATTTCTGCTCATCCCAGCCACCATTTTTTTAATTGCGTATCCAGAGATATTTTCCTCTGAACCCCCTCTGTCACCTCTCTGGGTGGTGGTGGTCTTGGATAATTGAATTCCTCTCTACTTAAATATTCAGGGTTTCTTTTTTTTTTGGGCTCGATTTTTTTTTTTTTACTTAAGCTTAAGCTTTGATAAGTTTATTTTAAGGAAACCAAGTGATATCATGATTTTTTTTTTCTGTATTCAGTTTAATTACCGAAATATATAGGTGTATGCTAGTGCACTTCATACCTTAATAACATGAAATATCTAGGGAAATAGGCCTTTTTCTTTTTTTATTATTTTGGAAGGATATGCAAAAGGAATTGAGAGAAGGACGTGGGTTGTTACAGTTGGACGTGGGGCAATTAATCTTCCAGTGAATGTTGTCAGGCAGAGAGGAACGCGGATGGTTCTTGCGCATTAACCAGAGAAGTATAGGGTAAGGATTTTAACAAGCCTTTATAAGAGTCCATTTTTCTCACTAATGAAGAGGGGAAAAGTAGAAGCTAGTATTATGCACTTAAAGTTGTGTCCTTTTGGTTTAATACGCCTCTTCACATTCTTGACATTGCTGGTAGACTTGGTATGATGTAAGCCGCTGCTAGAGAGCGTTTAGGTTGACTTAGACCCACAAGCATCTCTTGTATTCATTAATTGCTGTATACTTTTATAGCCTGTTGCTTCTCCAGCAGTATAGAAATAACCATGAACTATACACCTCATACTGATTAGACTTGGACGAACGGTTTCCTAAGGAAAGGATCCATGAAAGTGACTTTAATTCTTGGCTTGGAAATTCGGAATTTGCTATCCTTAAAGTCATAAACTAGATCGCATTGCACTTAACATATACTGACTGTCGCCGTTTACAGATTCCTTGAGGAGCAGCATGGGAACCTTTCATTGCCCTTTGGCTTTGACACCTGGTCTCCATAGAGTAACATAGACCTGTGGCATTTTAAAGTCTCTATGCTGAGCTTTGTTTTTTCAGTTTTATCCATACATGTCAGTTCCTGCTTAAATTCCTGACTACAAAGTGCAGCCACAACACTGCTAGTGTCATGACCCGGGTCATTTTTTACCCTTTATGTGACTTAGGGTATACATAGTATTTTCCACATAGGTATATATTTAATTCACGTCCAGTGGTTTCAAACAATGAGATGTCTACTGTTTTTTAAGAGTTAGTGAGTGTAGTGACATATTTACATAGCTCTGTTGGAAGTAGTCCAGGCTTTTTTGTGCAAAGAAATAGCTGTTCAAAGGCCTAATGAACAGAACTCCAATATGGAAACAGATGTGTATACCGCGTTATACATGGCAATGTATGGCTAACATCTTTCTCTACAGATCCTTTATGTTAACATAGCTTTGTAAGTGCACACAGGATCAGCAAAGCTTAAAAGCAATTCACTGAAAAAAATCTGATTGTGTTCTATGAAATGATATCAATGGTCCATGCAAAGTAGTAAAAGTGTCAAACAAGTCAAGCCATTATTTCCTAGAATATCCTATTTATTAGTGAGCTGGATGATAGAGGACACAACCCTCAGATAAATAATGTACAGATGAGATGGTTATCCTATAATTGACATACACTGGCATATTCCACAGTATCATATAGCTAATGAGGCACATTTACTATCCAAGTGCGCCAGAAATCTGATGCATTTTGTGCCAAAATCCTGGCATACATGCTTTACACCACATTTATTATGTGCTTTAGACAGTTTCTAGACTCAAGGGGATATGGCTTTGCAGAAAGTGGTGTGAGCAGAGCTGGAGTGGGGCTACAACACCAACCAGCCCACATACAATATCGACTCCCCACCTCCTCCACATCAAAGAAAATAGCATAGCACAGTGATGCAAATTTTACTTTACGTGCCCCCTTCACTATTCCCTTAAATAAGTAATCCACAAAACAGAAGCAGGGAAATAAAAGGGGAACATAAAACAACCTGAAATTATTGATGATATATATTGTACCCCCAAAAATCACATATTGTACCCCTGAAATTAATCATATCAAACGCTATACTTCTGAAATTAATCACATTACAACTTGTACCTCTGAAAATAATTGTCACCTACTGAACCCCTAAAATTTATCATACCACATACTGTATCTGTGAACTTAATCATTTCATGACCTTTACCCCTGAAAATAATCATATTACAACCTGTACCTCTGAAAATATCACTTACTGTACCCCTAAAATTATTTCACATACTGTACTCTTGAAATAAATTGTTACATACTGTATCCCTGAAATTAGAATCACGCACTGTTATCTCGAAATAAATTTTATTACATTCTGTACCCCTGAAATTGTTTTTTATATTGTCATCACTGAAGTTAATTATGATATATACTGCACCTCCAGGAATTAACCGTATTATACATTGTATCCCAGAAATAAATTATATTACACACATGTACCCCTATAATTAATTATATTTAACACTATGTCCCCAAAATGTATTATATTCTGCACCCTACTTTTGAGGGAACCATTAAAACACACTGTACCCCCAGAAATGAATTACATTACGCACTGCGGAATGCGTTTCTTGATGCGAATTTGCCTCGCGTTGGGAAATTCCACGTTCCTTGCATTTAAATCAATGGGACATGGATTAGAATTAGATTTGGATGTGGAATCTGCGTCAAATTCCATGCCCAAATTAGATGTTTGATCATTAGACTCTACTGGGCAGAGAGGGCAAGCTCCAAGTATGGAGTCACCAAGCGTCTGTATATACATGTTCATGTGCACTTCCAGTATTTTCTGTGCTTACTGGACAACAGCGCAATCACTGTTTCCACAGTCTGCTATGTAATTCTTCTCACTGACAGTGGGCCTGTAGGCTGCGGGCAACTCCTCTTTACTGAAGAGCATCAGTACGGAGGTCTGACAACATGCCCCGTCCCGACCAGGGCAGCTATAACAGTTTGGTGGTTCCAGTACAAAGGTTTCATAATTGCCCCAAACCCAAACATTGTTTCTTATGTCAATACAATGAAATAAACATAAAACAATTATGTTTAGGGACATTTTTTTTTTAGACATTTTAATGGGAATATGTTGACTTTGTCTTCTCTGACTTGAGGCATTAACTAATTCTTTTCTTTCTCCATCTGGTCCACACTGCTGTGACAACTTCATCCCACCATCTTCCCCATCTATTCTCGAATTGTACAAAAAATTGCTAGACCATAATTTTATCCTTTGTACTTCAGATATAGAAAATAATGCCACACAGATCGTGTCCCAAAAATGTTTAAAGCCAAACAGATAGTGCCTCAAACAGTGCTCCAAACAATAATACTGGCTAGATAGTACCCCATGTACATGTCACATTTAGACTGCTGCCCATTCCTCGCTTCTCTCTTACATATAGACCACTGCTGTGACCTCTTCTCACATATAGACTACTGGTCCCCCCGCCCCCCTTAGTCACATATAGACCTCTGCTCCTTCTTTTGTCACATACAGACCTTTGTTCATCCTCCCTCTCTATCACATATAAACCACTGCTCATGCCCTCTTCTCACATATATAATGCTGCTAATGGAGTTTCTACTTTGTCACATGAAGTTTTCTACTGATGCTTCCACAGTCCAGTCTGCTCCTCGGTTATTAGACCGAAACCTACAATGTGGATAAACTTTAACTGATGTTGTTAATCAATGAAATTTTGACAGCATATACTTAGACTAAACAGTATAAAAATTCTGCAGATTTTCACAGTGTGTCATGCTGTATGCTATATTACAGAGCACACATTACAGAGCACACTTTATTCATGTAAGCTTTTGTATCACGTAGACAATTAGTATGGGAAAAAATATCAGCCCGTGCACCTAGCTCAATAACCACAAAAGCTACTGATTTCCAGGCAGTCTTTCCTAGAAGTATCATCACAGGTTTTGCATGTGACCGTAGAAAAAGTTGAATCTGCATCAGAATCTGCATCCAACTCTGACTCCAGTCCACTTCACATTGTAATCGAAAACCCGCATCTCGGTGCACACAATGCTGCTTCATCAGCGCTGAAAATGAAGGGTCAATTCTTGAGGCTGATGCATCGCCGAATTTTAGTGCTCAAACCTCACATAGCAGACTTGGAGTGACCCACAGGGGAAATCCAAGGGGAAATAGCAAGCCTAAGAATGCCTTCCAGGGAGAAGGAAAGGCAGAAAACAAAAGGCATATGAAGTTTGTGCAGTCATGTACAGTAGGACGGGCCCCAATAATCAACTTCACTGGTGGACCCCAAGAAACAACCTCACTACTGGGCCCCAGGCGTCATAAAGCACTATGTGAACCCAGCCTAAAAGTAACTGCAGAATATAATAAATCTGCATGATGATAAAGTGACATATAACAATTCTGTGCTGAGAGGTGCACACAAGGAACATTGTCATACCTTTGCAAGTGTTTACATTTGTATGTATTCTCCAGAACAGGACACATTTTTTCAGGGATACCCAAGACCATTTGGGATCCACTGGTCTAGAGTATCCATAAAGGGGTTTTTCACCACAATGATTAACTTTAAACATTAAGGCAAAGGTACTATTAATATATTAAAGACTTCCCAGTTACTTTGCTGTTCCAATTTTCCTTGGTTTAAGAGATAGAGGAGATCTTATCTTCTACTTGTTTACACAAGCTTCTCCAGATAATTACCTCACCTCCACCACCTCTCTCTGCTCTCATTGTTCCAACTGCTCTGTCCACCCATGGTGAGGTTACTCCCTGCTGTGCCTTATCAGTAAAACAGGAGTTTGTTTATCTATGTTACTGACAAATTTTAACCCTTTAGAGCCCTGTAACCTTCTGTGTGTTCACTCTCTTCTGTTAGCAATGTTTCTGTAACAGGATCAGCTAGGATTAGCAGAGCTGATATGCCAATCACTGCTGTAGAACCACCCACAGCCTAACCAGGAAGTGGAAGCCTGAAGCTGAGTGTGGCTTTGTCAAACAGCATGGTAGAGAACCCCCTAACTCGTGATTCTGAGTAATTCATTATTACGGTTTAATATATAGTCATGACCAACTCTTGTTATAATGTATCTCAGCAGCTTCCTTATCAGGTTCTCTCCTGAACACCAATATATACAATTTCAGGCTGAATAGTTGCAAAATTGGGTTTCTTTTTACCTATTCTCACGACATGTATACAAAGCAATTTATCGCTTCTACGACATATTATGTCATGTTTCAGTAAAACCTTAGATACGTCACTCTGGTGATCCGTACAAATTCATTCCCTGTAGTTGGTTGTCCAATGTAGTGCAAAACTTGCAGACTTAATCCATTGAAGAGACCTGGAGTATATTTACGTATGAGTCATCCACCAAAGAGTTGGTGGGTGAGATGTTGAAATGGAAGTTAACCACTTCCTTCCTTGTATGGAGATATACTTATATTAAAGGGAATGTGTCATCAAAAATTACTTATTGTTTAACTCACATTTTTATGTTCAACACCTTTTTTAAGAATTTTTGGTTATATATTTTTTTCATTTTCCATATCACTTTCAATAGTTTTTAATAATTCTTAAGTCCTTCAGTCTTTACTTTGGCCTCTAAGCCTAATAATAGTCTGACACTTCCTGTTCTGTACAGAAAGATTCTCAGTAGTCTGCTCATTATCAGCACAAGGAGGGTCAAACTGAAAGGACACACCAGTGTGAATAGATAACGCAGGATCCACCAATCACAAGAGGAGATAGTCACAGTTCACCCTTTCACCTCCCTGCACAGTGACTTCTTCTCCAGTCATAGGTCACATGACTAGAAAACTCTCCTAATAGAGGTCAATGGGACTCAGTCAGTCTTAAGTCTCCTATGTGCATGAAACTACTGTAAAGCATCTCTCTGACTGCTGTTAAAGCAGTGCAAACAAGGCCTAGTGGCCAAAGTGAAAACTGCAAGACTTATAAATATTGAAAGTGATATGAAAAAAAAAAAATTCCTAAAAGATATGTTTAACATAAAAATGGGACTTAAACAATGACTCATTTTTTGATGACACGTTCCCTTTGTCTGCAAGTTTTGCAGTAAATTGGACAGCCGACTGTATGGACTGAATTTGTACGGATCAAAGATTTACCGTGACACCGGAGTGAGGTATCGTAGGTTTTATTGAAATATTGCATACTATGAAGTTTGTGTATATGTCCTGAGAAAAAATAAAAAGAAACCAAATTTTGCAACCACTCGTCTGTGCTTTATCTAAGTCATTATATCTTCGAACTGATAGGATTAGCCATTTTTCACATTTAATGCCTTCCCAGCACCTTCTGTGAAAGCGCTGTGATACCTTTATATTACAGGAGCTTATGTAGAATTTCATGATTACATGTTATGTAGAAAACACTGAATAAACAAACAAAAGATGTATTCTTCTTTCCTTTAAACGTATTATTTCGCATATTGAATATATCAAAACAATACAGCCCCTTCATATTCACCAGCAGCATCTGACTATACAGTAGCTTATTGCACTAGATGTTGTCCCCCACGGCTCTGTCTGCAGTAGGAGACCAGAAATCATAGGCCCATCCCTTATAGTTAATTACCATCCCTGCAGTCTTATCTTAGCCAAAAATGGAAGAAATCAGGAGAAAGTTTACACCTTTGTTCTCTGCAGGATTTCTCCAGGACGGTTTCAGGTGCTGTATAAAATCCTGCAGACTGACAAACCCTGGACAACATTATTACTTGTTTAGTCTTATCATTTATATCTAGGTTTAGGGTTTTTTTAATAGACTCCTTTTAATGGTTTGGGGCATGGAACGGCTCAGGAAACAGATTAGTGACATTGGAGCGCTGAACGTGGTGGCCATGTTTACGAGTTATCATGAATTCATTCCATTTGTGAAGGTTTTACTGAATATGAAGGAAAGGAAAAAATGTTTGATGTACTCTGCTGGCTAGGCCTTGAACATACATATTTTCAGACAGCATAAAACTCAGAAGACTGTGAATAAATTCCATGTATGCTGTGGGGTCACAGATGGTAGGATGCAACCATGAGAAAGCATACCATTTTCTGATTACAAAATTAATCTGTTCCTAAATCTGTTTGTAGAGTTTCAGCCATGTAATGAATGGCAGAAATTATTAGTAATGTCTTATGTATGCTCTCAACCACTGTTGTCACTGCTGAGCTGTTGACCCTGGACGACTTACCCCATTTCTCCGAAAATAAGACTGTGTCTTATATTACTTTTTGCTCCTAAAGACGAACTAAGACTTCTTTTTAGGGGATGTTTTTTTTTATATGAACAATAATTCACATTTATTGTTGAACAAAACATCAACATGTATTAATATCCTGTAGTGATTTCATCACAAACATCAGCATAAGCAGCCAAACTCTGAATTTCATTAAAAAAATGCACTGTCTTATTTTCGGGTAAACAGGGTAACTATGTTTTTATTGTGGCCAGAAAACACGGAGAACCTACAAACAGCAAAATGACTTGGGTAGAAGCAATATTGTTATGTCAGGGCATTCTATTTTCTGTTATGTAATTTTATTGAGAACCTCATAAACCAGTAGGTCCCTAATCTGCCCACTGTGGGCCTGGAATACAGTGTGCAAAATATACTGCAAATTTAAAATGCACTTCCCTAAATAAACCCCCATAAACATGTGTGAATCAGCTGTAAACTGACTTATAATGCGACCAAACACCTAGGAGATTTGCCAATAATAAGGAACTTGGTGCCTGAAACGCGTAAGCGATCTTGTGTTTCGTTTCCTTCATCATGTTGTAAAAAATTTCAGACTACATTGAAAACGCTGGATTCTGCTTCTGTCTGTTTCTGGAGTTGCCCATTATAAGTACAGTGCCTTGCGAAAGTATTCAGCCCCCTTGAACTTTTCAACCTTTTGCCACATTTCAGGCTTCCAACATAAACATATAAAGTTTGAACTTTTTTGTGAAGAATCAACAAGTGGGACATAATTGTGAAGTGGAACGAGCTGTTTTCCAAGGAAGAATGAGCAAGAATTTCCGTCTCTCGATGTGCAAAACTGATAGAGACATGCCCCAAGCGACCTGCAGCTGTAATCACAGCAAAAGGTGGCGCTACAAAGTATTAACTTAAGGGGACCGAATAATATTGCACGCCCCACTTTTCAGTTTTTTATTTTTTACAAAAGTTTAAAATATCCAATAAATTTCATTCACTTCACAATCTTTCTGTTTGAAGCCTGAAATGTGGCAAAAGGTTAAAAAGTTCAAGGGGGCCGAATACTTTCGCAAGGTACTGTACACTAAAATTCTGTCAGCTTAGTGCCCAGTAGTACAGGAATATTGAAAGAACAGCACAACCGGAAGCAGGAGATGACTAAAGCTACAGTAAGCTATGAGAGTCCGTTGATTAACCCATTCTCACTCTGTATGGAATCCATCAATCATGACCTCTAAGAACTAGGACCTTCATGCAAGTTAGAGTGATTGTGACGGTATACCTGTTGTGACCTTGAAATTTCCAGCCCCTTTCTCGAGCTGCCAGCATTGGAAAAATCTCCAAATACAGACATTTAAAGAGAACCTGTCACATAGTTTTTGCCCCCCTTGCTGAGGACAGCACAAGCTAGTGTCAGACCTGCTGTTTCCTGCACTGTGTCCCTTATTCTGTAAGATACTGCAGTTTTCGTGTATTTAATGCTCAAATCTGCAGTTTTCAGCCAGAAGAGTCATTCGAAGAGTCCTTCAACGAGTCAGTTTTTTTCAAACCCCGCCCATCTGAGGCTAGCCCCGCCCACCTCAACTGATAAACCTATTACTTTGAATAGGTAGAAACAGGTGAATAACTGTCAGTGGGCTTGGCTAGTCTTTGGTGGGCGGGGATAACACCTGCTCATGAATAAGATTTGAGCATTAAATGGTCTGAAACTGCTGCATCTTACAGCATAAGGGACACAGCGCAGGAAACAGCAGGTCTGACACTAGCTTGTGCTGCCCTCAGTAAGGGGGGCATAAACTATGTGACAGGTTGCCTTTAACCTCTTAGATAATGTTATCAATGTCTCGCACAGTATCTAGGATGACAGCATAAACGCTTCTCCTTATATTCTTGCCTGCATTGCCATAGCTAGAACTGGTTCTATACCCACAGCCCATGGTCTAAGGTTATCTTCTGATAATACACTGATGTTCTAAAACCTCATAGTAAAACATACTGTCAGGGCTTGTCCCCACTGCACGGGCTATCACCCAGTTTTACAGACGGTTTTCGGTTTTGAAAACTGTCTGTAAAACGGGTGACAACTTTTAACATTGACCTTAATGGAAAATCCGTGCAGCAGTCCCCACTGCATGGATTTTCCGCCAGATGGTTTTTCAGACTGCCGACAATCCGAAAAACATAGAACATGTTCATTCTTACGCCCGGTTTTCAGGCGGAACATGAACATGTCTATGGGAAGAGGGAGGGCTTTTCTCTGCCAATCGCGTGTGTGCACGGACGCAAAACAGAGCAAATACCGGTCGGATAATCCGACCAGTATTTGCTCTTTGCTGTGGGGACGAGTCTTAAGAGTTACAAATCCAATAGTTAGTAAATAAAAAAAAGGCAGCTAAAAAAAAATATATAAAATAATATAATTAGTATTATTAGTCAGCTAATATAAAAAAAAATACAATTCGTAGCCCCCTTGTGTGTATATATCTACATATAAATAGATATATACACACACATTTTGTTAGCTGATCAGGCACCTATATGATTTGCCAGCTAAACCTATTTCACTATCCTTTGTGTTTTGTGCATGTCTGTTGAGGCTTATCTTGGGACTGGTGGCATAAATGAGGTATCAAGGTGAAGCCTCAGGTTCCTGACTCAAGTGAAGTGATTGCTTCTTTCTCATAGATAATAGCTGACTTGTACTAAAGGAACATAACCTTGAATCATGGGGGACTTGTGATATTTATAAAAGACTTTTCTCCAGTTTTCTTATCCTTTTTCCTTAGGATGCATTACTCATCATTTAAATCCTTTAGTGTGGTGTGTTTCAGTCCTCTTCCATATTGTCATATTAACACAAAGTGTGTAAATTTACATTACGAAAAAAAAAACCTTCACCACTTGGGAAACATTTCCAAGACATGTCTAGCATCATCCTGCCCTTAGAGGGTTTCTGTTAACATATGTCCTAGTGCTGCATATTATGTAGAGTGAAATCATGCAGACAGTGCATTTGGGCACGAGATATCTAAAGGCCAGAAAGAAGTTAAATATCCTCAGACACCTTTTTAATGTGTTAGCTGTAGGATGGGATGGAGGGAAGAGACGATTTCAGAACATCTAGTTAGGTTAAAAGATAATACTTGTACTAATAAATTCTATAAATTCTCTGCTTTGGTGTATACAGCTCCTATGTAACCTTATGTGTCTCCAGACCCTGCATGTCATCTGATTATGCTGCTTCTTCTTCTTCTTCTTGCTAACATACATTCTGCAAGTTATCATAAAGGCAGTAATATTCTTTATTGATAAAGCCCCAACGTATTTAACAGTTTTACACTTTAAAGTGAACTTGTCAGGTAGTTTTTGCTGCCCTATCTGAGAAAAGGATATGACAGAGGGATTGAAGATGTGCTGTGCACACATGTGAAAATCTGACATATCAAAAGATGCACACATCTCTCTTTTTTAATCGTTTTAATATGACACAAATACATTTTTCACAAATTTTTGTGAAGCTGGTTTTGTATTTTTTTAAAAGGGGGGTTTCTCACTAAAAAGATCAATCCTAATGATGGGACAGTAAAAATAAGCACTTTTGCAATTGGTTTGCATTACCTAAATCATTTAGTATATTAGATATGAGTTAATCTGTGTGTGTTTAGAGCTAAATCTGAAGCCTGGGGGTTGGGCCGTGCCCCTTTTCTGTGATTGGCTGACTGATTTTTCATTCAGCCTGTTGGGACACGCCACCTGTGCTGTGATTTGCTGCATACACCAATGGCTTACCCTGTCCAAATACTGAGATTAACAGTTTTCCTTGTGTAAGTGTGTGTACAGAGCAAACTGTTAATCAGTGTAGGTGAGATAAGCAGTACTTTCACTTTCTGTTTTATGATTCACTCTGCTTTTTATCTAGAAATCCTGTTTCAAATCATATAAACCAATATATCACAGACTCTTTGCCTAATGCAGTGTTTCTCAACTCCAGTCCTCAAGAACCACCAACAGCTCATGTTTTCTGGATTTCCTTAGCAGTGCACAGGTGATCTAATTATAGTCAGTGCAATCTGTGGGAGATCCTGAAAACATGACCTGTTGGTGGGTCCTGAGGACTGGAGTTGAGAAACACTGGTCTAATGTATCCTGTTCTTAAGCAGGGTAGCCTAAACCACCTGACAGGTTCACTTTAATGGTGAGTGCACATGAGATGGATTTGCTTCGGAGTTTAGTGCAAATTTTCTTGTAGATTTGCTGCCAATTTTAGTTTTATTTTTTTTTTTTTTTACATTGAATTCAATGGGAGAAAGCAGACTTTGCACTAAACACTGCAGATAGACCTTTCATGTGGATTATACCCTCACCCATTAAAGTCATTCTAGGAAAAACCATAGTAAATTTGCTGCAAAATCCCCACCAACATCTGCAGCAGATCCTCAGACTTGGATTGGCCCACAGGGGAGCAGTGGACACCCCCCACCCTCATTATCCTTTAGGCTAAGTCTACACAGCTAATGTGTGCTGGATCAGGGTTTTTGGCGCCGTTTTGCGCAAAATCAGGGTCTTTTTTTTGGATTTGTTTGCCCCCCCCCGTAAAATTGAACCCCAAAACCCGGGCAGAATCCTGCGGAATATACAACAATATAAACAGACAGTAAAAAACTCTGTACTGTATAGACTACAGCATGGATTCTTTATTGCTGTCTAGACAGTGCAGTGCACCGTTGGATTTTCAGTGGATTCAAAATACTAAATGCGACGGAAAACCTGTGCTGTGTAAATCTAGCCTTAGCATGCCGGGCTTGTGGCTACTTTTGAGAGAGAAGGAAAAAGAAAAAGGCAGAGTGTAAGTTATGTGCAGCAGTGCAGGCTGGGTCTCTAGAGTCAACTCCACTGGTGGGCCCCAGGAATCAACTCCACTGGTGGCCCCAGAACAACATCAACTGTGGGCCCCAGGAAAAACCCTCACTAGGTTTGGGCCCAGGAATCAACTCCACTGGTGGGCCCCAGGAATCAACTCCACTGGTAGGCCCCATGAATCAACTCCACTAGTGGGCCCCATGAAGCAACTCCACTAGTGGGCCTCACGATTCAACTCCACTAGTGGGCCTCAGGATTCAACTCCACTGGTGTGCCCCAGGAATCAACTCCACTGGTGCGCCCCAGGAATCAACTCCTTGGTGGCCCCAGGAATCATCCCATGTGGGCCCCAGGAATATCTCCACTGGTGGGCCCCAGGAATTATCTCCACTGGTGGGCCCCAGGAATCAACTCCACTGGTGTGCCCCAGGAATCAACTCCACTGGTAGGCCCCAGGAATCAACTCCATTGGTGGGCCCCAGGAATCATCTCCACTGGTGGGCCCAGGAATTATCTCCACTGGTGGGCCCCGGGAAATTTATCTCCACTGGTGGGCCCCAGGAATCACTCCACTGTGTGGCCCCAGGAATCAACTCCACTGGTAGGCCCCCAGGAACAACTCCACTATTTGGGCCCCAGAAGCAACTCCACAGGGGGCCTCAGGATTCAACTCCACTGGTGGGCCCCAGGAATCAACTCCACTGGTGCGCCCCAGGAATCAACTCCATTGGTGCGCCCCAGGAATCAACTCCAGTGGTGGGCCCCAGGAATCATCTCCACTGGTGGGCCCCAGGAATCATCTCCACTGGTGGGCCCCAGGAATTATCTCCACTGGTGGGGCCCAGGAATCAACTCCACTGGGGGGGGCCCAGGAATCATCTCCACTGGGGGGGCCCGGGAATCACTCCACTGGTGGCCCCAGGAAATCTCCACTGTGGGCCTCAGGAATCATCTCCACTTTTGGGCCCCAGGAATCATCTCCACCGGTGGGCCCCAGGAATCATCTCCCCCGGTGGGGCCCAGGAATCATCTCCACCGGTGGGGCCCAGGAATCATCTCCAGGGGGGGCCCCAGGAATCATTTTCCCCCGGTGGGGCCCAGGAAACATCTCCACCGGTGGGGCCCAGGAATCATCTCCACTGGTGGGGCCCAGGAGTCATCTCCACTGGTGATGTTTTTGGTCTAGATGTTTTTTTCTAATACAGTTAATATTTAGGCTACGTCTACACGACAGTGATTTACTGTTGGATGTTTAAGCGGATTTGGAATTTAGAATCGACAAAAATCCGACTGTAAATCCTCCCCATAGACCTCAATACACAATCTGGGCTGAAATCAATTTCAAGTCCAAAATCCATTAAAAAAACGTAGAACATGTTCTATAATCCATCGTATTTCACTTGAAAATAGCAGATTATAGTGCAGTTCAATGTTAATGGGAAGGCTGAAATTTAAAAAAAATCGCTGCAAAAAAAAGTGATAAAGAAATTAAAACCGATTGTAAAATACTGGTTAGATTCCAACAGTATTTTACAATTGCCGTGTGCATGTAGCCTTAGAACTGTTTTGGCCCACAGCTACAGTGCTGCCTAGAAATGAAGATGGCAGACTAGTACACCATGATAATTGTGGCAGATTTTAAGACTGCCTAATATAAATTTGCACTGTCCATAAAATCTGTGTGTGAATGAAGCATTAAAAAATTTTTTGTAGCAAGAGAAGAAGGAGAGAGAAGTAGCTGATCTCCTGGGAATATACTTTTCATAAAATAATTATTTTTATGTTTTTCACAATTTTGACTGCAAAGTGAAACCAAATACAAGGAAGAGTAATATATTAACCCCTTAAGGATGCAGCTCATTTTGACCTTGAAGATTTTTTTTTTTTTTTTGAAATCCACGCCAGTTAAGTGCGGATTTTGGATGTGGATTTTATACTGATTTTAGTGACAGATTTTAAGCCTTTATATACTATGGGCCACAAGTATGAAAACTGTTTAGGTCTAAAACTCACTGTTTTTGCCCATAGGTTACTATGGACAAAAAAAAGTGAGTTTTAGACCTAAACAGTTTCATACATGTGGCCCTATGTGAGGATTCCACACTGAATTTAAAGCGGTGCCAAGGAAAATCAGCGTCATGTGCACAGCAAGGTGGATTTTCCATTATAAACCATGTGAGGCGGATTGCATTCAAAAGTGGAGGTTGATTCGGAGATGGGTTCAGTGTTAAATCCGCATCAGAATCTGTGTCCAAATTAGCCATGTGAACATACGCCTAGTCCAAGTTTTTGTTTTATTTATTTTAATCCATTCTTCATATGGTATAACTAACATTTTAGCTGTGTTTAAAAAGCAATTTTTACTGATATGAAATATATATAATTTTACTTAAATTTATAAAGGATTCTTTTTTTCACTGAATTTCAGTGATAACATATTGGGCTACATACAACTCATTGTGTAACTTCTACCATTGTTTTTAGAAACTTTTTTTTAACAAGTTTTTCACTGTGATATGTTTTTTCAATAGTTCCTTATTACAATATATTATTGCATGGCAATAATGAACTGACATGCAACCTAAGATAATGATAGATCTCACCTCAGTAATTGCTAAGATGTGGCTGCGTTGCTTACACAGTTTCTCCATGGCTGCTTAAACAATTTCTCTCTCCCCCAATATAATGTAGTCCACTCCATAGAAGACGGGGTCTGGCTGGTAATTACAGCTGACTAAGGCCAACAGTAGCTGAGATCATTGTTGATAATTTACATTTCTACTTTTTAACCACTTAGATACAACGACCAGTGTATCCACCGCATTTAACCCTTAAGACGGGATGTGATTGTTGGGTGCAGAACGGTGGACATGGCAGGTGGGGAGCTAATGAATGCCCCCAGATCTGCTGTGTTTTTGTACCTTTTACATCGTGCTGGATATAAAAAGAGTGTGTGAAAGTACACTACACTGCAATGCATTAGTATTGCAGTGTAAATATACAAATGATCGTGATTGACCATGCTAGTCTTCTAAAGGGTCTCTAAAGATAAGCAATATAAAGTTCTAAAGATATATAAAAAAAAGAATAAAAAAGAAACATCATTGCTATAGCTAGATCACCGTGTCTGTTAAGTCGAACCTTTTAAAATATAGCCATATTTATGTTGTAAAAGGTTTTTTTTGGGTTGTACCAGGGCACATAAAATGAAATAAAAAGTAACCAAAAATTTATATTGTACCCAAAAGTGGACCCAATAAAAAAAATGACTACTCTCCCCATCATCAAATTAAACCAGAAAAATTGGAGTCTTATCTCAATGAAAAAAATCACAAAACTATTTTTATTAACGAATTACAAAATATAAATAAATACCACAAAACATCAAAAATACAAAAAATTCAAAAATACAAAAATTACAAAAAAATACAAACGAGGAAAACCAATAAAAAAGGACTCAGCGATGAATAGATCCACAAGTACACAATCCAGCATCAATATTGTATATACACACACAAAAAGTCATAAAGAAAATAGATGAGCCAAATAATAGAATGTGAAGTGATATTGTGTAACCAAAAAATCACGGATTAACGGCTTTAGTTGCATACAAAAAAAGGGGATGCGACATATGTAACTATTGTATACCTGTGGTAACTCTATTACAAATAGTTATACCCCAAATAGAGTTGTAATAGCCAAGTAAATACATATCTATATCCAAATAAATAGTGATTGGTCATAGTAACTACTAGGTAACATTACCCATATGAATAGTGCAATGGGGATCGCTAAAGTCCCGTCCCGACACGTTTCGCCAACAGGCTTCTTCAGTGGACCAGTGGGAGTGTCTCATACATACACTCACCGGCCACTTTATTAGGTACACCATGCTAGTAACGGGTTGGACCCCCTTTTGCCTTCAGAATTTGCCTAAATTTCTTCGGCATATATTCAACAAGGTGCGGGAAAATATTCCTCAGAGATTTGGTCCATATTGACATGATGGCATCACACAGTTGCCGCAGATTTGTCGGCTGCACATCCATGATGCCGAATCTCCCGTTCCACCACATCCAAAAAATGATCTATTGGATTGAGATCTGGACTGTGGAGGCCATTTGAGTACAGTGAACTCATTGTCATGTTCAAGAAACCAGTCTGAGATTTCCAGCTTTTTTGACATGGCGCATTATCCTGCTGAAAGTAGCCACAGATGTTGGGTACATTGTGGTCATAAAGGGATGGACATGGTCAGCAACAATACTCAGTGCTGTGGCGTTGCAACGATGCTCAATTGGTACCAAAGGGGCCCCAAAAAGTTCCAAGAAAATATTCCCCACACCATGACACCACCACCACCAGCCTGAACCGTTGATACAAACAGGATGATTTCCCTGCTTTCATGTTGTTGACGCCAAATTCTGACCTACCATCCGAATGTCACCCGCAGAAAATCGAGACTCATCAGACCAGGCCCAAAGTTTTTTTTTCCAATCTTCTACCCGTCCAATTTCGATGAGCTTGGCAAATTTTAGCCTCAGGTTCCTGTTCTTAGCTGAAGGAGTGGCAACCGGGGTGGTGTTATGCTGCTGTAGCCCATCTGCCTCAAAGTTCGCCGTACTGTGCGTTCAGAGATGCTCTTCTGCCTACCTTGGTTGTAACGGGTGGCAATTTGAGTCACTGTTGCCTTTTTATCAGCTCGAACCAGTCTGGCCATTCTCCTTTTACCTCTTGGCATCAACAAGGCATTTCCGCCCACAGGACTGCCGCTCACTGGGTGTTTTTTCTTTTTCGGAAACCCTTTTTCTGTAAACCCTAGAGATGGTTGTGCGTGAAAATCCCCCGGAGATCACGTTTCTGAAATACTCAGACCAGCCCTTCTGGCACCAACAACCATGCCACGTTCAAAGGCACTCAAATCACCTTTCTTCCCCATACTGATGCTCGGTTTGAAATGCAGGAGATTGTCTTGACCATGTCTACATGCCTAAATGCCGAGTTGCCGCCATGTGATTTGCTGATAAGAAATTAGTGTTAACAACATTGGACAGTGA
>JAODAL010052452.1:0-25967 GCA_025379985.1 Phyllomedusa bahiana
ATTGTTTGCTGTTCCGTCACCTCCACTCTCTGTTATTTTGCCCTCTGGGGCCCTACTACTGTTTTGCCACCTCCAAAGTCATTGTGCCACTGCCTGACCTCAGCTGCTGCTGTGGCTGCTGAGTGACCTCCACACTCGCATTGTCCCCACTCTCTGCCTCAGCGCTGCTGCTGTTGACCGTAAAACTCCAACGGGTTCATTGTGCCACTCTTGCCCTCAGCTGCTGCTGGGCGCTGCCGGCCCTCCATTTTTTTGTCATTTTTCCACTTCTGACCTCATGCTGCTTTTTGGGCTGCTGCCTGCCTCCACACTGTGTCTTTGTGCCCTCTTGGCCCCCCCCCCAAGGCTTTTTTCCCCCCCCGGGGGGGGCTCGCCGTCACCTCCCCACTCGTCACTGATGTTGCCACCTGACCCCTCAGTTTTGTTTTTTCCACTGTCGCTCCCATCTTTATCAGGCTACATTCCCCCGTTTCATTTTTAGTATTTTCCCTCTAAAGGCTCGGGGAATTTTATAGGGGAAGCGATTCTAAGAGCGGGGGCAGTCATATGCTGTCATACAAAACACAACATTGTAAAGAAAAACCAAGCTCCCTCATATTTAACAGGGCACAACTTCACAGCCCCCTGCGGGCTCTGTGCACCGGAAAAATGTTTTTTTTTAACTCGATTGTCCAAGCAATTTGGGGACCCAAAACAAATTTTGTCGGAAAATTCGGCGAAGTCACCGAATCAAATTTTTGAGAAATTCGCCCATCTCTATCCACAGTATCCCAAATGTAATGATATGATCAAGGGGTTGTCGTTGCTATAGCGTGAGTGACGCTTCCAATCACAAACTGTTCTTTCTAGCTTGTTTGTCAACTATGTGTACCTCTTATAAGCTCATATTAACACTAAAATTGTTGTTTTTATTACTATTTTAAAGAGCCATTAATTCTAGGGTGCTGTACATTTGAGAGGAGTAAAAAATATATAACTGTTGTATATAACACAAGACCAAAACAAATACAATAATAAAATAATTTTAATAAAAAATCAAATAAGTAAGGCTATAAGTATCTGAATACATATGGCGACACGTCCCAATATGCAAGTGCCTTCTTTTGGTCTAATTTGCGCCAAAAATACTTTTGACACCATATTCTTAATATAAATGAACTGTAATATACCAAAAGTAGCCGCATTATACGCCAGGCACAACACATTGAAATGCACTTATAAAAGCGCATTAAATATAGTAGCGATGATACGGTGTGTTGCTCCCATAATGCAATGTGTCTATTGAGGCACATTACATACACTAGTAATGATATGTTATGCACCTCCATTACGCAAAGCGCCTTGATGGGCGCATTACATACACTTGCACTGATTCATTATGCGGCGTGATTGCACAATGTGCCTTTTTCTTCGCAATGTGTCTTTCTAGGTGCATTAAGATTACTATGTACAGTACACCAGACGCCAGATTTTTGAAAGTATCGTACTTTCAGGCGCACTTTACACTGATTAAATGCCAATTTTTGTACAAGTCGCCCATAATGTTGATTAAGCCAAATGAACACTCAAAAGGTGGTTCAACAAAGGTGGTCTAATATAAATGAACAGTATTTCATGTGCTTGGTTAGGATAGTGAATTATAGCTGATGGTTGAATATAAACGTAGCAGAGTAAGTGCGGTCCAGCATTAAAATGGAGGAAAAATTGACTATTTTATTGTAAGTATCTTCGGGTGCAGAGGGTAAAAAAGATCGCACTACAGCTGTGAACAAGGGCTACGCTTTTCAACAAGAAATGCGTTAGCTTTTAGCTATAATGCGATCTTTTTTACTTTCTGTACCTGAAGATACTAACAATAAAATAGTAAATGTTTCCTCCATTTTATTGCTGGACCGCATTTACTCTGCTAAGTTTAATTTCTTGTTCGTTGGTCAGGAACTAGCGGACCATGCAGCGTTGGAGATAGGACATATTCACTAGAGAAGGATTCAATGTGTGCATCATACAGCTAATGAAGGTGACCCCCCACACACCCAGCTTGCTTGGTTTGAACTGTGTTTATATGATGGTTGAATATAGAATCTTGCTTATTCATGATGTAGTGTTGACACTTAAAGGTTTACACAAGTGCATTATCATCTAATGTCTCCTAATCACCTTTAGCTTATCAGGGTTGAGGTAGGAGATAAAAGTTATAAAGGCCCACCATGTAGGAAATTCAGTTACTTCCAGAAAGTTTAAGTTTATACCTGGTTGTTCAGTAATTCAAAGTCGTCCAGGACACAGAAGCATCTGTGTACCTGGAGTAGGTTGCCGCTTTATGCTGCGCAAAGACACTGTAAAGCTATAAAAAGCTTTTCAGCTGTAGAGGGAGAGAGTTAAGTACAGAGAAAGAGTAATGTAAATAACAGTCAGATGTCATGTGAGACAGTGATACAGAGAAATGTAAACGCAGCAAAGATTAACATGACATTGATATGACTGCCTTCTATGTTAACACTTCTTAGATCAACAATAAAAGCCATTGAAAAGCATAGAAAAAGTTGAGATGACTTTCTGTGCTGTGATATCCTGATGCATTATATTTTAACCCCTTAAACTCCATAGGAAAAAAAAAAGGCTCCTCATTTTTCTCCTCCCCGCCTTCCAAAAGCCATAACGTTTTTATTTTTCAACCTACATAGACAAATGAGGGCTTTTATTTTGCGGGACAAGATGTAATATCTAATGGCATCATTCATCGTACCATAGAATATACTGGGAAAATGTAAAAAAAAATTGGGGCAAAAAGTGAAAAAAAGCATACTTGTGCCATGTTTGCAGGTGTTTTGCTTTTATTGCGTTCATCTTTGATAAAAATTATGTGTTACCTGTATTCTACAGTTTGATACACATCCGGCAATACCAAACATATATGGGTTTCTTTATGTTTTGGAGTGAGGGGGCATTTTTTGATGGCTGAAGTGTATTTTTTATTGCTACCTGTTTGGAATGCATGCGACTTTTTTGATTAAATTTATTCCAATTTTTAGGGGACTTGAGATGACCAAAAAAATGCAATTTTGGCGTTTGGGATTTTTTTTCTTCTACAGTGTTCAACACATGGGATAATTGTATTTTAATAGATCTGACTTTTTCGGACACAATGATACCAAATATGTGCAACTTTTTTATTATTTTATTTTTTATTTGTAAAATGGCAAAAGGAGGGTATTTTTTGTACTTTAAAACATTATTTTTTTACTTTAAGGGCTCGTTCACACGGCTAATTCTGGGACTGATTTCAGCCGTATTGCGTGCCGTATTTGCGCTCCAATACAGCTGAAATCAGTCCCAGGCATTACGGTAATCCACAGTTCTCATAGAGAACTATGAATTCCGTCTCCTCTCCCCGCTCGGCGTATGACATGTCAATTATTCAAGGCGTGTACGCACCGTGAATAATGAATGTCTATGGGGCCGGGGAGCTGTCAGCCCCCCTCCCCGCCCCCGCTGCACGGAAGCCGGCATAATTGCGGGGCAAAATCCGTCCCCACAATTATGACGGCAATTAGCCGTGTGAACTAGCCCTAACTGTGAGTCCCCATAGGGTACTCACCGTTGACACACCAATCCATTTCTCATTCAGAGGGTTAAACAGCACTGAATGTTGGCGGCTCCATCCCAGACTGCAACCGCCGAGTGTTAGCTGCAATTAGCAGCTAACACCAGGTGGCTGTACGCGATCGTGCTACACAGTTCCTTAACGCCACCAGGACGTGCCCATACGTCCAGGTGGGTTAAGGAGTTAAGTTATCTTTACTACAACTGTAAGGTGAGCAAGAATGAGGGGTGTACTCAATTTTTTGCAGCGGTCTAGACATTGATGGCTGTGTGTTGAATGTTTTGAGGGCACACCAAATTTACACAGTTAAACAAGCTCTACACTGACTTCTTTACATTGCATCAAAGTGTCATATCTTCAGTGTCCAATTAAAAGATAAAATACAATATTTGCAAAAATGTGAGGCGCTTACTGACTTTTGTGAGATACTATATGCATAGTATGCAAACTTCTGGTTTCAACTGTATAAATATACATTTATACAGTTGAAACCAGAAGTTAAAGGGGTTTTTTCAGTACAGGCTTGAGCTGTTTCTCTGTCTGTCATTGGCTAGAGCTGTCACATGAACGCTGATCTTCACTGTTTCAGCCCGGGATGAATGCACTGGCAGCCGGGAGTGCACGGGACGTCTGGGAGGTAAGGATGAGTCTTAGCTTCTATTTTTACTCATAACCTGAAGGATGAATAAGCAGTAAGCAGTCCCAGAGCACCCCTTTAACTCCAAGGTTGTGTAAACATAAGCAAAAGATAAGTAGATCTGTCCATAAAAGTATCTCTGATTCAAAAACATATACCATGAAATGACTTTGCACAGAATGTTTAAACCTGCACAAATTGATTGCCTGTGAATTGCCAAACAACTTAAAGGGAACCTGTCACATAGGTTATGTCCCCCTTGCTGAGGGCAGCACAAGCTAGTGCAGCCTCCTTTTCCCCGCGCGGGGTTCCCTTATTCTGTAAGAGCAGCAGTTTTAGAGCTTTTCCCACTCAAATTTTATTCGAGTAGGTTTGGCCCCCAAAACCAAAGGGCTAGCCCCACCCACTGACAGTTTTCACAGTTTCGCATTCAAAGTAATGGGTTTTGTCAGTTGGGGTGGGGGGGGTTTAGCCTCAGGGGGGCGAGGTTTAAAAAAATGAACTTGAATGATCTTCAAATGATCTTCTGGCTGAAAATCAGATTTGGGATTAATAAGGAAAACTACAGCACTTACAGAATAAGAGAACAGCCTGGAAACAGCATGTTGAACTAGCTTGGCGTCCCCAGCCTGGGAGGAAAAAACTATGTGACGGGTTCTTTTTAAAAAAAACCCTTTTACACAGGTTATTTTATACTTGATGGACATAAAAGTTGAAAGACATGTGTTTCCAGTGTGGCCCTTATTTGTAAGATGCAGGAGTTTCAGAGCATTTAATCCCAAACGGTTTTTCAAAAAAAAAAAGGGTCATGAAAAGAGTCGTTTAATTCATGCCCACCAAAATCTGAGGTTACCCCCCCCCCAAACCTGTTTTAAAACGTTAAAAACTTTTTACTTTAAATAGTAAAACGGTAATAACTGTCGGTGGGCGGGGCTAGCCTTGGTGAGCGGGGGTTAATTGCTCTAAAAAGAGAGAACTCTTTTCGGGCTGAAAATGTCGATTTTGGGATTTAAATACTCGAAAAATGCGACTTTCAGAAAAAGGACTCAGAACGGGAAAAACAAGTCTGTCACTGCTTTTGTGTCCCCCAGCAAGCGGGGGTATCTGGACCGTTTTCTTTAAATCATTTTGGGTGGGCTCCATGAAATTCTAAAAAAATATTTCTGAAGATTTTTGAAAGACAACAACTGCATGAAAATGTGGAGATGTTCAGACGGCGTCTTTGCAGTGCATATTTCGATGCATAATTGCGCTGCAATATGTCCAAATTATGCCCCGAAAATACAATCATTTATATCGATTACCTGCAATTTTCTCTGACGCTGCTATTCTTCTGTGTAATTTTAATACATCCCCCTATAGCAGCGAGCATATACACACCCCTATTGCCACAAATCGGGGGTAATACCCGGGGGGGAGAGGAGTGCAGTTGCTACGGGGGCCCTGCCGCTTAGGGGGCCCGGGGCAGCTCTACCGCGTCCGCACCCTGGTAAAGCCCCTCCCGGGGGCCCCCCGGCAGTGAAACCCAACGTTCACTGCGGCGGGGGGGGGCTGCGGGGGCCCGGCGTATCTCCCTTGAACGCCCGGGCCTCCGGGCCCCGAGCTTTTAGAGGCAACGCTACCCGGGGGGAGCAGAACGGAGCGACACTGCTCCGCCTGCCTTCCCCCGCCCGGCTCTGGGTCCGTGGGCGGCGCGGTGACGTCACTCACCGCGCTGCCCCCGCTGAGCACAGAGGGCAGGGAAAGCAGCAGAGCGAGCGAGTGGGCATCGGGGGGGGCGTTGGCTGGTAAGTAAGGGGTTTTTTTTTACCCGCCCCCCGCCTGCCTGCCCCCGCCCCCTTATGCCTGCCTGCCCCCCTATACAGCCCCCCATATGCCCGCCGCCCATACAGGCCCCCCCTATCCTGCCTCCTGCCTACACGCCCCCCTTTTTCCTGCCCTTTCCTGCCCATAAGCCCCCCATATGCCCGCTGCCTATACAGCCCCCTATATCCTGCCTGCCTTTACAGCGCCCTATATGCCCGCCTGCCTGCCTATACAGCCCCCCGATATGCCTGCCTGCCTATACAGCCCCTATATGCCTGCCTGCCTATACGCCCCCTATATACCTCCCTCCCTTGCCTATATAGCCCCCTATATGCCTGCCTGCCTATACAGCCCCCTTTTATGCCTGCCTGCCTATACAGTCCCTATAGCCTCCCTTTATACAGTCCCTATATGCCTGCTATACAGCCCCCTATATGCCTGCCTATACAGCCCCCATATGCCTGCCTATACAGCCCCTATATGCCTGCCTTTACAGCCCCTTTATGCCTGCCTATACAGCCCCCTATATGCCTGCCTATACAGCCCCCATATGCCTGCCTTTTACAGCCCCCATATCCCCTTTGCCTTTTACAGCCCCCCTATATGCCTGCCTATACAGCCCCCATATGCCTGCCTATACAGCCCCCCATATGCCTGCCTATATAGCCCCACATGCCTGCCGTATACCCCCCACAAGACTGCCTGTCTACTTATATGGGGCCCCTTTAGCTACCTAAACCTTACCTATATGGCCCCTATAGCCCACCTAACCCCTGTCTACCTGTATGGCTCCCTATTAGTGTTGAGCGATTGCGTTGGCTATCGAGATCGATCGATAGTCGATAGTCGGCCGCTATCGATAAGGTTTTTTGATAGTGAGCGTCGTTTAATGAGCGATGACCATTAAATCTATGGGAGAGAGAAACAACACCTTCTTTAAATTACACCCAAACAAGGCTGGAGAAGCTGAAATTAACATCCAAAAACAGTCAAATGATACGTGCTACATCTTGGGCAACACACTTATTTTATAAAATTACAGAACCTTTCAATTCACCTGTGGTGAATAAAATTGTTGTTTTAAGATTTACGTAGATTTTGCGTCAATGAAAAAATGCTGGTGCGCAAAAGTCATAAAACACGTAACTTTTAATGTTTTGGTATAATAAACGGTATTTTTTGCACCTTTCAATTCACCTGTGGTGAATATAGAATTGCTGTTTTAAGATTTACTTAGATGCTGCGTCAATGAACAATGCTGGGTGTGCAAAAGTCAAAAAACACTAATGTTATGTTTTGATATATAAAACGGTATTTTTGCACCTTTCAATTCACCTTTTGGTGAATATAGAATTCTGTTTTAAGATTTACGTAGATGCTGCGTCAATGAACAATGCTGGGTGCGCAAAGTAAAAAAACACGAAAAGTTATTTTTGATATAATAAACGGTATTTTTTGCACCTTTTCAATTCACCTGTGGTGAATATAGAATTCCCTGTTTTAAGATTTACTTAGATTGCTGCGTCAATGAACAATGCTGGGTGCGCAAAAGTCAAAAAACACGTAACTGTGATGTTTTCGTACGATACACGGTATTTTTGGCAACAAACAAACCTGTGCTGACTACAAGATTGCGGATTGTAATTTAACTGCAAGGTTGGATATATCAACAGTCACAGGTATAATGGGTAAAATTGAAAATGAAAAACCTATCTGAAATGTATACTGATAATAAAAGTGTAGTTTTGCAGCTAACAAAGAGACCTGCAGTTACTAGAAATTATGTGTATCCAATATAAGTTCAGGCTGCCCAATATCCAGGGAAAAATTTCAATAGCAAACTGTTAATAATAAAGATATTCCACTACAATGTCTACACTAAGTCTTGGTGAAAATTTATCAGTGTTCTTAGAGATAGAGTTGTCTGTGTTCGCCCGCGGCCCCCTCCCCCCACACCCCCGCTCCACCGCCGTGAATTTACAGTGGTAGTACTGCTTTAAATCCAGCTAACTACATAAAATCTTCAAATCCTAATCTAACTAATTGGAAGATAAAGCTTTTAGTAAAGGTTTCTCTTGCAGAAATAGACTAATTCGTAGCTGTTTGGCCACAGGGGAGGCAGGTCCTATCCCTATAACGCTGAGAGCCAAATGAGCTGAAACAGGAAACGTATTTTAGTAAAACGAGTCATGTGATTTTCCAGGGCCCAAACGCAACCATACACATCCCATCATGACGTCGCACAAACACCCTGCTCTATTTTGTAATTGATTTGCTGGGCCCCCAAAATTACTGGAAGCGCCGAAAAAGGCGCGATCTTAATAGATGATGCACAGATTTTAACCTTAATTATCGCATGATCTGGAAATTTCGATCACCATAAAAACCTTGCCGATTTCAACTTTGTCGATAAAAATCGCTCAACACTACTCCCTATAGCTACCTAAACCTTGCCTATTTGGTGCCCCATATATCCTATCTAAACCCTGAGTGCCTAAATGGACCCCATATAGCCAGGGGGGCAGGTGCTGGAAAAGTTAGGATTCTAAGATATTTGTGTCTAAATCTGCAGGGACAAGTGGTCGGGAGACGTCATCATGAGGGCGAACTGGACCGGATGCAGAACAAAGGGGAACGTCATCGACTCATCAGTGAAACGTCACCTGTGAGTCACAAGATGTAACTACACTGTAATCAACAAAAACAGTTCCTGTGTCCGCTCACCTGTGTCGGCGGTTCTCTCTGGTGGAGACATGGCAAGGAATAGACAAACATCTTCCAATTCCGTAATGCACCCAACTTCTGCTAGATAGCGAATGCCAGCTTCCAAACCAGATCAGGGGGGGGGAACCCAGTCGTTAGAAATCTTTATGAAAAAGCTTTATTGAAAATTCTTTAAAACATATGATGATTATTCATAGAAGGGGGTACACTCAAGTTAGCATAAATTCAGTACCCATCCCCTCGCCGACGCGTTTCGAGAGAGACTCTCTTACTCATGGCTATTGGGGTAGTGTGCTGGGCAGTAATGAAAGCAAGTTTTAAATATTCCAGAGTGATTGGGTAATCAGAAACACATGAGATATGCTGTCTTGAAAAAAAAAAAAAAGGCCGCAACAAGACTGCCATAGCATACATAAAAACAAGTAGGTGATACAAGTGATAAAAAACAAATAAAACATAATAACAACAATGTATCAATTTACATGGTTTACCGAATCTATTTCAGGTATGAGTGATCGTATTCCAATTATATATATATATTACCGGCTGAAATGAAAGTATAAACAAGTAAGTGAACATATCACTGATTTTTTTATGTCAGTATCTTGTAATGCAGATTGAGACAAAAGTATAATGTGCAGATAATGTAAAATTATTTGTTTGTCAATACCGCTGGAAGTATAAATTCTATGCTTTTTTGGATTTTTAAAATTAAATATCTTTTCAAAAAGATTCCCATAAACTGCCAAAAACAATATTCCATCTAATAAACTGCTGGTGAAAACTAATGTAATGAAACTGAGTTTAATATTGATATGTAATATCTTGTTGAGTGTTCAGACCTAATGGAATTCTTGTGGCAAGATGGAAAATCCACCAAGCTTCTCTTGCAAATAATTTTTTGTGTAGGTCGCCTCCTCTTATAGATCGCACAACTTTCTCAATGCCGACCACTGAAAAACCCGTTAAGTCACCTTTGTGTGTGTCAAAGAAGTGTTTGGATACGGCCGATGCCTTAAATGAACAAGGTTTCAATGAATCCGACAAATGCCGGCGTATCCTCACTTTGAGGGGTCCAAAAAGTACAGCCCACATATTGTACTCTGCATAATTTGCAACTAATGAGGTATACGACAAATTTGCTGTTAAAATTTAAATAGTGGTGGAAATATTAAACTTTTTGTCGTTACTGAACGAACAGAACTGTTGTGTTTTCTCAACGTAATGGCATACAGTGCAAATGGCATGTCCGCAACCAAAAAATCCCTTGACATCCAACCACGAAGTGTTATTATCCCTTTCTGGAGTTAGTAAACTGGGGGATAATATTGAACTAAGATGAGGAGCCCTACGGGAAACGAATCTGACGTTATGCATTAATGTTTCTTTTACTGCTGGATTAATAAACAATAGTGGTATATGTCTCTTGACAATTTTAACTATATCAGAAAATTGTCTACTATATCTCGTACTGAATGTGATATGGTTAACATTCAAAGATTTGTTTTTCTTTTTTCTTGTACTGACATTTAATAGTGTAGTCCTATCGATTTTATCAATTTTATTAACCGCTGCATTAAGTATTGCTTGGTTATAGCCCCTTTGTTTAAAACTGGCACAAAGTGTCTTACAATGATTGTCAAATTGTTGACTGTCTGTGCAGTTTCTTTTGAGACATTTCTCCTACTGGCAGGTTATGCAATACGTGTTTGGGATGGCATGATGTTGCTGCCAATATGGAATTTTTGGCCGTGGATTTTTTATATGGTGCAACAGATACAGGTAATCCTGCTGCTGTAGAAATTAATGTGACGTCTAAAAAATCTATAGACGTAAGTTGCTTATTGCTAGTAAAACGCAAATTCATGGAGTTATCGTTCAAGAATTGAACAAACCTCATGACCACATCCTCTGGTCCTGTCCAGACGAACAACAGGTCGTCTATATATCTGCAGTACCAGAAGATGTGGTCAGAAAAAACATTTGCATCACTAAGCAAGTAAATCTCTTCAAAGACTGCCATATAAATACCCGCTAACGACGGGGAGAACCTGGCTCCCATAGAAGCACCGCATTTCTGTAAAAAAATTGTACATTAAACATGAAAAAATTATGAGCTAAAAGGTATTCAACTGCTGTGATGATAAATTATTGTTTATTTATAGAAAAATAAGTATATTTAGATAAAAATCTACGTAAGGCCTGATTATGCGGGATTGAGGGGTATAGGCTCTCGACATCGCAAGTAAGCCATATGCCGTTTGGAGGCCATTGTATCTGATTCATTACTGAGACGAGTTGTTTAGTGTCTCTGAGGTAGCCAGGGATTTTGACACCATATGGTTTAAGTTGAGTGTCGACCCATCGTCCCAGGTGCTCATTTAATGGGCCAATACCTGAGACAATGGGTCGAAAAGGTGGTGGGAATGTGTTCTTGTGAATTTTTGGTAATGCGTGATATATGGGAATGATAGGTTTGTCCGGTATCATTTTGTCTGCTAGTGCCTGAGTGAGTACTCCTTGTTGCACACCTGTTTGCAAGATTTTACTTAGAATTGTGCTGAACTTGGAGGTGGGATCACTGGCTAATGGAATATACACTCACCGGCCACTTTATTAGGTACACCATGCTAGTAACGGGTTGGACCCCCTTTTGCCTTCAGAACTGCCTCAATTCTTCATGGCATAGATTCCACAAGGTGTTGCAATGATGCTCAATTGGTACCAAGGGGCCCAAAGAGTGCCAAGAAAATATTCCCCACACCATGACACCACCACCACCAGCCTGAACCGTTGATACAAGGCAGGATGGATCCATGCTTTCATGTTGTTGACGCCAAATTCTGACCCTACCATCCGAGTATCACAGCAGAAATCGAGACTCATCAGACCAGGCAACGTTTTTCCAATCTTCTACTGTCCAATTTCGATGAGCTTGGGCAAATTGGAGCCTCAGTTTCCTGTTCTTAGCTGAAAGGAGTGGCACCCGGTGTGGTCTTCTGCTGCTGTAGCCCATCTGCCTCAAAGTTCGCCGTACTGTGCGTTCAGAGATGCTCTTCTGTCTACCTTGGTTGTAACGGGTGGCTATTTGAGTCACTGTTGCCTTTCTATCAGCTCGAACCAGTCTGCCCATTCTCCTTTGACCTCTGGCATCAACAAGGCATTTCCACCCACAGGACTGCCGCTCACTGGATGTTTTTTCTTTTTCGGACCATTCTCTGTAAACCCTAGAGATGGTTGTGCGTGAAAATCCCAGGAGATCAGCAGTTTCTGAAATACTCAGACCAGCCCTTCTGGCACCAACAACCATGCCACGTTCAAAGGCACTCAAATCACCCTTCCTCCCCATACAGATGCTCGGATTGAACTGCAGGAGATGTCTTGACCATGTCTACATGCCTAAATGCACTGAGTTGCCGCCCTGTGATTGGCTGATTAGAAATTAAGTGTTAACGAGCAGTTGGACAGGTGTACCTAATAAAGTGGCCGGTGAGTGTAGGTGCCTTGATCTAATAACACCTGTAAATTACACTTCCTATATTATCCAGTATCCAATAAAACAATACCCCCTCCTTCATCTGCACTACGTATAGTGAGATCATAATTCTCCTGCAATTCATGTAACTCAACTTATTCATTTTTAGTTATATGTTTGTGTTATTTAGATACAATATGTATACTATGTTCTTTTAATCTAACTAAATCTTCTTCTACCCTGTCTTGAAATAGATCTAGAGTAAATGTCCTTTAATTAATGGGGTAGAAGTACGAATTTTTAATTAAGAAAGATGTCTGAGTAGACGTAGTAGAGTAAGATTCATATGCATAATCAGTTTCACTTTGCATATCTCTCAGGGTGACGATACTTTTAAGTTCTTGAAATGTTGGAATCAGCATCTCTTTGGTTGCAATGTTCTACAATTAAAGAATGGCAGTGTCCTCTACTTTAGGGATTTGTGCAAAATGGTTGATTAAGGTAACTTGTCTGGCAAACCTGTTAACATCCAGGAGCGTTTCATAAGTTTTGAAATCATACGTCGGGCAAAAACCCAGACCCTTAGATAGTAATTTTAGCTGGTCTTGAGAGATGACTTTTGTGGAGAGGTTAATTATAGGGGAGGCTGACTCCTGGTTCTCCGCTGATCCCAGAAGGCATCTGGATTTCGACTTGTGCTTCCTCCCCGCCCTCCGTAAGCGTTTTTTGCTCTGGATGAAGCCCTTGAACGTTTACCTCCTCGACCACCTCCTCGTCGTGGGATGTTTTCGACTGGCTCCCCCCTGATGTTATTTAAATCTCTTACATTCTCCTTTGAGGGATGAACATACGCTGGACTTTCCTCATTAGAGTCCTCAGAAAGGTTGGCTGATGCCCGTTCTGTAGAGGTGTCAATATCACTGAAGCTAACACTTCTATTGCTTTTGCGTGATTGTCCTGATCGATATCTTTGTCGTAGGATAGATCTGGGAGTATGTATATGTTCACTTTCTTGTTTATACTTTCATTTCAGCCGGTAATATATATATATAATTGGAATATGATCACTCATACCTGAAATAGATTCGGTAAACCATGTAAATTGATACATTGTTGTTATTATGTTTCATTTGTTTTTTATCACTTGTATCACCTACTTGTTTTTATGTATGCTATGGCAGTCTTGTTGCGGCCTTTTTTTTTTTTTTTTCAAGACAGCATATCTCATGTGTTTCTGATTACCCAATCACTCTGGGATATTTAAACCTTGCTTTCATTACTGCCCAGCACACTACCCCAATAGCCATGAGTAAGAGAGTCTCTCTCGAAACGCGTCGGCGAGGGGATGGGTACTGAATTTATGCTAACTTGAGTGTACCCCCTTCTATGAATAATCATCATATGTTTTAAAGAATTTTCAATAAAGCTTTTTTTTACAAAGATTTCTGACGACTGCCCCCCCCCCCCGGATCTGGGTTGGAAGCTGGCATTTGCTGTCTAGCAGGAGTTGGGTGCATTACACTGTAATCACTTATATGTCTGCAGAGGCTGTGTACACTTACTATATGGTCACTGTATGTAGGTAATATACAGTCTGCAGAGCCTGTGTACACTGGTGTTTACCACTATATGTCACTGTATGGTGGTTATATACAGTCTGAAGAGCCTGTGTACACTGGTATATACCACTATATGGTCACTATATTATTATATATTATTATTATTAGACAGTATTGATCTTTGCGTACTGATCAGTAATAGTGTAGGGGTATTCAGTCACTATTCAGGTCAGTCACTATGTGGTGGTAATTTGTGGTCATGTTCTGGCGGTATAATCAGGTCCTTATGTAATAGCGTTATTGGTAATGCTGGTCTTAATATAGCGGGATTTGATTGGTAGCAGTATGATGGTGAGATGTATGGTGAGGTATTTGCCCCTTGTATTATCTACATTATCTAACAGCATGTCCTGGTACATGGTCGTGGTCAGGGAGGTGGGCGAGGGGGGGGGCATCCAAAAGTTTGCTTTGTGGCCCTGGCTTCTCTAGTTACACCCCTGCCACAAATACCCTAAGAGTGGAGAAATGGTTGCCAGTGACATCCAGACTTTCCAGAAATAAGGCGGAGATGGCAAAAAAAAATTCTGCTACCCCAAATGCTGCAAGCATGACACTTGAAAAGCAATATGCATATAGTTTAGCAATCAGCCATGGGGCTTCCTGCTTCCCCTTCGGAGATCAATTGATTACGTAATCAATGGGTGTCAGGTAACTGCAGCACTGCAGATAGTGCTAGGGGCAGAACTGGGACAAGGTATTCTGATACTCTAGTCAAATAAAGCATATAGCACCCTCCAATGGAAAATTCAGCCCACTCCGTACCTCCTTGCACCCACTTTTCAGCCTTGGATATAGTGGTGACCTAGACTTATCCGTCGTCCCAGTCCTGGCTGTGAGCTATGTTTATATGTTAACCACAGGTACAGGTAAATCAGCTATAAAATAAAAAAAATTTTTTTTTGTAAAAATACCCTTTAATGGTCCTTTTGGCCTGGTGGTACAATGTGCAAAATAAAAAAATAGATAAAAACAAAATTAAAAATGATAAATAAAAAACAACTTTTATTCCACCCTTGATTGCCTAAAATTATCACCTATAGAAAATTTTAAAACTTTACGTAGCACCACTTTTAGCTATAAAAAAGAAACAAAACGGAAATCAGACAGAATTCTTCATTTTATACATTTTTCCCTGACAGTACATAAAATTATTTAAAAATCACCTGCTATAACACAGAAAACAACAAAAAAAAATAATAGTTTGCAGAACCATGAGCAATAAACATTATAGCTTCCAAACCCACTAAAAAAATGTGCCTGATCATGAACAGAGGGAAATCGGTCCCGTCTTACACTGGTTAAATGTAAAGAAACAGTAGACTTACTTTCACAATGATTTGCATATTTAGTATTAGAGCTACTATGGTGCGTGGTACAATTGTTATTTTTAATCTGTTTTTAAGACAAATATTTTATTTATATGTTTTATTTTAGTCAATGCTTTTTCTAAGTTTAATATTTCAACAATACATAATTATTGTGACTTCTGAGTTATAGACTATGTACCATAATAATAAAGGAGTCTCTGTTGACCTTTTGTTGAAAGATTTGTGTTTGTGCTTTATACTATTTGTGATTTTTTAGTATTAGAATAATTCTACAGCCAGCATTTCAATAAGTACCATATCTATAAAGCTTGAATACATGATACTACTGCAGCTAAGTCTACAACAGCATTGTAACCATCTTTTCTTTAGAAATGTAACATTTTGACACATCTACAGCATCTATTCATACTGCTTAGTATACAGGTATTTTGGTGATTCAGAACTCTATTCACTTTTACATATATCTGGAACTTTTTTCTTAAAATGCCACATTTTTTTTTCTATACAAATATTACCAGATAAATTTAATTCTTAGGACTGAATTATTCTCTCAATATTTACTGATAATAGAATAGAATTTAATAAAATAAGACTAATGAAACCAGCAACCAGCAAAAGAAAGATTTTTGTCTTGATTCAGTGAGCATTCCAGTATTTTAAAGGGGTTGTCTCATTACAATGATTAACTTTCAAACATGGGGGAAAAGGGAAAATTGAAATTTTTTTTCAAAATATATTGCTTTATTTTTTGGCTTTCTTTAGGAAAGGTTATCAGCTCTGATTTACACAGGTTTTTCCAGGTTAGACTGCTGCCCCCCTTTCTTGCTCTGTATTTTTGTTTCCCAGGGGAGTTAGTCCCCAGACATAACAAATGGATTTTGAAAAACAGGTGTTATCCAAACAAGGTTACTTTTTTGTTTGCTTACTTTGACCTCTGTAACTCCCTGCACTTAACATCTCCTGCTCTCATATCAGTGCTATTAGAAAAGTGGTGAATGCTGAGCTGATATGCTAATCACTGCTATAAAAATCAGCACCCCTGCCCCCAAAAAGAAAAGGAACTTATCTAAAACTGCTTTTGGCTCTGTAAAAATAGCTCGATAAGACACCCCCTTTTAACACATTGTATGTGCCATTCAGTTAGACAATCTAAATATAAAAAAAAATTTGGAAAAAAAAAGCCCCCCTTTGAGTTTTATCCCCTTTGCTAATGGATTGAAAAAATGTGTGGCCTTTTTTTGTCAGAATATCATATATAAACAATGGGGATGGAGAATTAACCAAATGGTCATTTACCCATTAAGGATGCAGCTAGATTTTTGTTTCTGTTTTTTTTCTTTTTTTCTAGTTTTTTTCCGCCTTCAAAGAGCCATAACTTTTATTCTACTGTATGTTTATTGAACAATTTTCAAAATTACAAAGAACAGAAATGAAACCAGCAACCAGCAAATCGCATTACTAAAGTTCTATACATCAGTAGTAGTATGACATGGAAATGCATTTCTTGCAGATTGCTAAAATAAAGGCACAAACATAATTGACGTGGAGTGAGTTCAGATATGAGCTATAATTTTTTATTTTTCTGTCTACATAGATAGATGAGGAAATTTTTCTGCATTACAAGCTGTAATTCTCAATAATACCATTGGAGACCAATAACTTTTTACTTTTTCCAATATTCGAACTGTGCGATGGCTAATTTTTTGCAGGGTGAGGAGTAGTTTTTGTTGTTACCAACTTGTAGTGTCTGCAACTTTTTGATCCATTTTGAGTCTACTTTTTCTCTGAAGCACGATGACAAAAAAAATCTGGCTTTTTTTTTTATGTACAGCATTCACTGTGAAGGAAAACTAACATAACAGTGTGTTAGATCGGACTTTACAGACGTGGCAGAGAACCTCTTTAAGTACCACCTTTCTATGGCAGCACTCCAGAAAAATAATTACAGTGGTATGCCCTGTCCCGTCCTAATGATCTAGCTGTGCCTAACAGCGTTCGGCATCAGGACAGAGGTCCATGTATTTGTTATAAGCGTATGACTATTAGTCATGCTGCAGACATGGTCTAATACAAGTGTGCACAATATGCGGCTCTGGGGCAACACGTGGCACCCAGTACCTCTCTGTGCATCCCCCAGCCATAAGGAGACAAACATGCTTTGTCTCTGTCCTCATACTTCAGGAAGACATATCTTTTGCAGGCTGCATTCAGCTGATGGTACTTAGTGGGCACTTTATGGCTGGCACTCTTATGGGGGGCACTGTATGAATGGCACTGTTGTGGAGAACACTCTATGGCTGGCACTATAGGACTGTAAAATCTACTTTAACCCCTTTCCACCACTGGCAATTTTGACATCCCTGACAGAGCCCCATTTCTGAAATCTGACATGTGTCAACTTATGTGATAATAACTTTTTGATACTTTTACCAATCCATGTGATTCAGAGAATGTTTTCTCATGCTTTAAGTTATTACATTTTGGTCCATACAAACTGAAACAGAATTGAAAATAAGTTTGATAATTTTAGCATTTTAATGGCATCCATCTTGTCTTCTTCAAACTTAAATCTTTGTCTAATATTCTGTATGAATTTCTGACTAGGATACAAGGACATGTTCTGTTCCGCTCACATCATAATATTTGGTCTAAGAGATACGTCTAGAAGGCCGTGGCATTTGAATAACAGGTCATAGCTGCTGCTTATTTAAGGTTATTAGATTAGTGTAACTAAGGCAGATGTCAGAGTATTCATTTTTAATTTTTGGTAGATGGGAGGTGTCATGATTTTAATAATTAAATGGTATCTTTACACTGATTGGATTGAACCTATATCTTTTGTATATACTTATCTTTGTTGGATTTTAATATGCCTCCTTCTCTGTATGCCCGGGGGCCTATCCCCTTTAAAAAATCATGTCGTCATAAAAAGCTTCTAATTTTTAAAATGAATCACAGTGCATTGTTATGTTAAAGGTCCGGGGGGACAGAGAGAGGTTTGAAAGAAAGGATATTACATTAAAAACCCTTGAATTTTGTGAAAATATCAAAAATATTGTGACTTTTTAAAAAAAAAATGCCATTTAAAGTTCAACATTTCGCGTGCAAGACAGATAGTTATTCCAAAAAAAATATTTTAACTAGATTCCCCACAGGTCTACAGTGGTTGGATCATTTTTTAATGTTTTTTAAAAAATTTTCGACAGAGGGGCTTCTAAAATTTAGTAAAAATTTTTCACATTTTTAGGAAAATTTGCAACAGGAATTTTTTGGGACCAGTCCAGTTCTGCATGGCTTGAGGGACCTTTTATTTTAAAATACCCCCCAAAATCCCCATATAAGAAACTACCCCCCTGTTTTAAAAACAGATTTAGGAAGTTTATTACCCCATTAGGTTTTTACAAAAATTAAAGAAAGGGATATTTAAAAAACCCTTTTTTTTTGGATTTTGTATCCATTATTCAGGAAAGGTAGATGTGAACATAGAAATGAGCAACTTTTGATTTTCAGAGTATCCTATATGGGGCCCCTAGTGCCCATTTGAATCAACCCGAAACCCTCAGGTGGGGAGCACTTATGAATTTTGGGGCTCATTTTTTAAAATATTCTTTGGGCCCCCTTTTACGGTTTGGGGGGCACCTCGGTATAAAATTTAAAAAAAACACTCATAAAGACCTTATTGGAAATGCACCCTTTAAAGGAATATATCCTTGCATGAGTAAAATATATCGACCTAAGGTCTTTCACAATTTTTTTAGCGTTAGGCTGTGAAAATGAAAAAAACATTTCCACCAATCAGCAATTTTACCTTAAAATGTTTAATTTTTACAAGGAATCCTGGAAAAAAAAAAACCCCCCAAATTTTCTTCCAAGTTGACAACATCCTTTTGGGGGTGAAACGTTTTTGGGTACTGACACGCAACAGCTTTGGGTTTTTAAAAAACCCCCAATTTTGGTGGGTGCCATGTCGCATTTACAAAGCCCCCTGTCACAAAGCATATGGGTGCCGGCCCGATCCCAGGGCAGACGTTAGTTCTGAAGTTTAAAAAGGGGCCGCACACGGTAATTGGTGTCAGGCCTGCCCCCATTCTTGCCCATTCCCCCTTTACTTCTCCCGTCTTTTTAGTGTTTTTATTTTGGGGGTTTGAGAGAGTGTCCTTTCCATGTTCCGCCTTCTTGTTATCATTTCCTAACCACGTTGCCTGCCATCTGCCCTGACCTTCCTGCCTGTCCCTGTACCCCTCGATTATTGATTTTTTACCCGTGCATCCTGGCCACCACCGCAAGCAAGTCACATCAGGGATAGTGACCATGTAATCTTTGCCTTGTGGTGGGCTCTAGCGAAAAAGAGGGAAAATTAGTCTGTTCCCCTGCTGTTATCCCAACACTTGCGGTGGATATGGTATCCTCCTTCCACGTGACGTGATTGGCCAGGGGATTCTGCCAGTGTGCCTCTACGGTATTCGAGAGAAAACCAACTGCTGGGGCCCAACAAAGCCAACAGTTATGGGCGGGTTTGTCAGAATGCAAAACCTTGCTGCACATCTGTCTGCACCCACACCTGCATCTCCTTTGAATGATAAGTCCATCTGTAGTGGTTCCTGTTACTCTGGCTGGACCCATGTTGCACCTGTCCCTCCCACCTCACTATGACGGAAGTTCGAAGACATGCAGAGGCTTCCTCAGTCAATGCTCCATTCACATTGAGATGATGGTCCACCAGTTTCCTACTGAGTTTGCAAAGGTGGCTTTTGCCGTGGGGTCCCCTATCCGGGAAAACTTGGTTTGGGGGTTTATCCCTCTGGACCAGGGGAAACCATGTCAGTGAACATCCAGGTGTTTCTACAAGCCTTCTGCAATTGAGGAACCAGGGCATACATGTTCTGCTGCAGCAGCTCTGCTTTGGCTACATCAGAGTGACTCCCCGGTGGGTCAGTACAAGGTGAAATTCCGCACGCTGTGCTCAAAGCACGAGTGGAACGATGAGCCCTTGTAGCTACCTTCTGGTAAGGCCTCTCCGGGAGAATTAAAAATGAACTTGCCAGCCAGGACTTCCCATCTTTCTTGGATGAACTAATTTAGCCACTACAATCAACATATGGTTTAGGGGGGACAACAGAGAATGCAACGGAAACCCCTCGATCACGCCGACTTCCACACCTCACTCTGGTGTTCCAAAGCCCTCCACTGCCTTCATGCAAGTGGGTAAAGCCCATGTAGAAGAACACATCTCTTGCCAACAGAAATTGCTTCTCTGCGGCACCTCTGGACTTCTTAAGGATTTCCGTTGATCCGGAAAAACAACCCAGGCTTTGTGGAAGAGACATCTGTTTTTTGAAAGGCAGGGTGATGAAAATACCACAATCCTGGTAGTGTTTTTTGTTTTTATTTCAACAGTTTCCCCTGCGTATACATGAAAAGATAGTTTTGCTCTGTGGGTCAATAGGATTACAGCAAAAACCAATTTATATATTTTCTTATGTTGATGTGCTTTAAAAAAAAGTGTTTTTATTGTGTAAAACAATATTTTTGCATCGCTATCTTCTGACAGCCAAATTTTTTTTATTTTACCATTTACAGAGCTGTGTATACAGAAGCTATGTTTTGTTTTTTTTTTTTGTTTTTTTTGCAGGATGGACTGATGTTTTTATTGGTACCACTTAGGCATTTATATTAGTTTTTTGATCTTTTTATTCCTTTTATGGTGATGGGGTGACTGAAAATTGCAATTCTGTTTTTTTTTTTTTACGGTGTTCACTGTGTGGGTTGCACACGAATTTGTTTTCTTTTTTAATTTGTTTGCACCTTTTTTTTTTTTTTTTTAATTTTCCCCATAGCGGACTTATATCAATGGAAAGCAGTACACAGCAGTACTGCTATGTACTGTTCCATGGCAAAGTCAATTATGCTGGACTGCCTGCAGGGCATGTCGTGCATAGTGATGTCACAGGGCAGCCCCCAAGCCCTTTGTTTGGCTTCCCCGGGCATTAGGGAAGTCATGGACCCCCCCTGATGATCACGGCGTTAAAAGGGGCTATTCTCCTGGGGAGTGCTCCCGGGCGGGGTGATACAGCATGGTGTACTGTGTATAACAGCTAGCCTCTGTTTAAACATGCGGGCCCATGCTTTTGGGGCCTGCTGTGTCCGGGGTAACTGTCATACATTTGTGGGAAAGTCACAAAAAGTCTTAAGCTTGAACTCCAAGAGTGAAAGGGAAGTTTGGGGAGGAGTTTCATGTTGGTTATTCTCTCCCGTTTGTGTTTTTTAAAAGCACTTTCTATAAACCCCCAAAAAAAGAAGTGAAAATGGTCTTTTTATCCTCTTTCTGTGGACCAAGCAGGAGATCCCCCCATTCTGATTTCTGGCAGTCACCTAAAGTGGAACCAAGACCTCTCAGCCATTTGGGATTTACAAATTTAATTTCATAAAGGTCTCAGATGGGTAAATAACTAGTGTTTCGTTTTTACGACAAAGTTGAAAACGGAAGGTTTTTAGGGTCGAAATTTTCAGGGTTATGGTAAATTAAAGGGTTTAAAATCTGTGATCATTTTAAGATCGCGCCCTTTTTTGGGATTCCCGTAAAATTTTGGCGGCCCGCAAATAGATTACAGAATAGGCAGGGGGGATGTGTGTGAACGTCATGACTGGGATGTGTATGGGTTGCGTTGGCGGAAAAAGCCCGACCCGTATTTCAAGAACGGTTTTGTTCGCTTTGTGTCTCTCAGCGTCTCATAGGGAATAGGGCGTGCGCTCCTGTGGCCCAAACGTTTAGCGAAATTAGTTATTTTCACGATGTTTAAACACAAACCCATGATTTACGACTGAGGAAATTTCCAAAACGCCCCAAAAAGTATGTTTTATGTTTATCATTGGGAAGGGGACAAAAAATTTAAAAAAAATTTTTTTGATTAAATTAAATCCTTATAAATATAAATCATATGCGCTACTTGTTAATGACCGTGAAAAACTTTTTTCATAGGGACGGCTAGGAAAAACCAGGATGGAGGAAAAATTTGGGGGAAGTCGACCCTATGCCCCTAAAAAAATCCTATTTAAATCCATCCCGATTACGGGGGGAAAAAAATCGTCCCCAAAAAGGACGGTCCCGGCCCGGGAAACCTTCCCCAATGTAACTTACCCTAAATGACCCCAATTAAAATTTTCGTAAGGGGAGGGAAAAAACAAACCTACTTTGTTATAGTCCCCCATGTTTCGGGGCCCCCAAGACCTCCCCAGGGGACAGTAATTAGTGGTGGAAAAATAGAAATAATTTTATCGTGCTCAAAAGATATTACAAAAAACAACATAAAAAAATAAAATTTTTTTTTCTTACCCAGAAATTTCACCATGGTTCAAAGGAGGGAAAGGAGCATATGTCCTAACATCCAGCGCAGCTATGATGTGCTGTGCACTGTTTTTTTAAATTGCTCCTTTTTTAAACAGGGAAACGCTTCTTACCTGTTTGATTTCCCACTAAGAGCGGTCAGAAAAAACAGGAAGGTTTATCAAAACAAAACAAAAAGGGCCGGCCTGTGTTTCCTCGGAAAGCTAAGTTCCTGCGCAAAACCCGGAAGTGCCCCTAAAAGCCAAAATGAGGCTTGGATCGCGGAAGCTTCAAGGGTTTTTAGTTGTTTTCCCCAAAAAACCGGGATATTGTTACGGATTTAAGCGGGGGGTGTATTTCCAATTTTTAGGGTGATTTTACCCACAAAAGTAAAGGTTCCTAAATTTGGCCATGGGTTTTTAGGAGCGCAAAAAAAATTAAAAACCCACTGATGATAAAACTTACCCGGAAAAACCAGGGGCCCTTTGGTTAAAGAAAGTAAAACTTACAGTAAAGGGGAAAAAGGAAAAATTATTCAACTCAGGTAGGTATATATATTTTACTAGTTTGTAGATGAAAATTAGAATTTAAAAAGGGGCTTTGGGGGAAGCATTTATAGAAAAAGGGAAAATTAAAGTTGTCATTAAGCCCAAAACATTAGGTTTCGGGGTTGAAAACCCAAAAAATTCTTTGAAATAGTTTTTTTATTAGATTCCTTTGGGGAAAAACCCTAAAAAAAAAATTTAAAAAATTTTATCCTTTTTCCCCATAAATTTTTAAAAAAAGGGGATTTTTACACCATTTTTTTTTTTTCCCCCCCTTTATTTTTTTTTTTTAAATATCCTTTTTTTTTTTTTTTTTTTGTCCCTAATTTTGGTTTTTGAATTTTTTTTTTTTTTTTTTTAAAAAGAATTTTTTATTTCCCCCCCCCCGGGGGGAAGGGGGCCGGAATCCACAAAGGGTTTTCCAAAATTTCTCTGCCAAAAATGCTTTTATCCGATAGATGATCCCCCTTGGGTTTTTTGAAATTTAAATAAAATGTCTGATCTCAAATTTTTTTTCAAGTATGTTGGATTAGAAAAATTGTTTTGCTTTTTTCAAAAAATTTAAGGCTGTACAGCCACTGAAATTTAAAGCCCCCAAAAGGGGTTTGCCTACCCACCCCAAGGGGTTTTTTTACGGGAGGTATGTAGGGGGTTTGGAACCAAGGAATTTTTTAAAGGCCTTTCCCCTTCGGGTAAGAAACCCAATGGATACATCCCTATTTTTTTCTTTTATGTCGGGATCTGGGTTTTAAAGAGTTCCAATGTCTCTTCAAAATTTCCCTCACCTCCTAGAGCTGCTTCAAAGGGTTTCCCAATTTAATTTCCTTCCCAAAAATTGTTCCCCGGTTTTTGCCCCTGTTTTTTGGGCGAGTAAAAGGCTTTTGGTCTTTTTAGTCCCATGAGGGTTTTATCCCTTACAGTGACATCTTCAGGGAAATTTTTCCCCCTAAACCTTTTTTTTAGTTCAAAGTTTGAATTTTAAAAGTCTATAGTGTTTGAACAGTTTCGACGAACCGCAAGAATTGGCCTCGGGTATACCCTTGTTAGGGGAAACAGGATGGTATTCCAGTGAAGCAAAGTTTAGAAAACGTAGGTTTGCGTTTTAGGGGGAGTTGAAATAGATTTCCCCTTTCTATCTTTCATTAAACCTAAATCTAGAAAAGGGAAGATTTCAGGGGTGTATATCCGATGTAAATTTAAATCCAGACATTGTGGTTTAATTTTCCATAAACAAAATTGAAATTTTCTCTTTGGGGGCCTTCCCAAAAAAGATGAAAAAATCGTTTTTTATAGCGAGTCCAAAGCCCTATATGGTCTGTCCCTTGACATATTTTTTTACCAAAAAATAGGGAAGGGTCTCCCCCACCGGGAAGGTACAAATTTGCGTACGATGGGGGGCAGGGACTGCCCACGCGGGCCCCTCAGTGGTGGGAAAAACCTTTGTTGAAAAGGAAAAAGTTCTTGGTTTACATAAATTTTAAAACAATCTCACAACAAAAAATTGTGCTGTTGAAATTTTGTTCCCTAGTCCCGAAAAGGAAAAAGTTTAACAGATTGTATGCCCAGAGTATGCGGGAAAGCTGGTGTATAACGCCTTACATCTTTCTGGGAAGCCCAAATCTCCCGGAAAAACTTGTATCCCCTAAGGGTTTTTTTAAACAAATCTGTAGGGATCTTTAGTGAATGAGGAGAGAGATTCCACAAATGGGGCCAGGGGTTTTTTTTTTTTTTTTCTAGTTTGAAATTTCCCCAAATTTTTGGGCCCACAGTTGACGGGGAAATTTTTTTTTTTAATCTTTCTAGGTCTGAAATGGGCCTGGAGATAAAGATGTCAACACAAGAAATCTCCCCTTGGGGGTGGCATTTTAGTGTTTTTAGATTTTAATTCAGTAAAAGGGGCCCTGAAAACCCCTTTTTTTCTGTATTTCTGAAATGCAATTTTGGAGTTTAAAGCCCTCCCAAAAAGGGCCCCACTAAAACCCCTTTTTCCCTACATTCCCTCTGTTTTTAGGCAATGATATTTGTGCCCTCTCAATTTTTACCAAACAAATTAAGGGTTTTTTATGATTTTTTATTTTAATTTAAATGTATTTTTTAATTTAATCCCAAATAAAAATTATTTTTTTTAAATTTTGTGCCCTTTTCCAAAAATGGTATTTTTATTTCTGCACAGAGAAAAAAAAAAACCCCTACTATTAGCTGTGATCCTTACCAAAATTTTGTTAGATTAGAGTTTTTAAGATTTTTTTGTAGTTAGCTAGAGAATTTTTAAAGGGAGGGATCTACCGCTGTAAAGTTTAAGGGGGTAGCGGGGTGGGGGGGGGGGGGCCGGCGGGCGGAAACACAGACAAGCTCTATCTTAAAGAAAAAAAAAAACTGGGTAAAAATTCACCCAAAACTTAGTGTAGGGCATTGCACTGAAAAATCTTTTTTTTATTTAAAAGTTTGCTATTGAAATATTTCAGGGATATTGGGCCCGCCTGGAATTATATTGGATTTCACACATTTCTAAATAACTGCAGGGCTCTTTGTTAGGTGCAAAAAAATCCACTTTTATTATAGTATACATTTCAAAAAGGTGTTTTATTTTCAATTTTCCCTTCCAGCTGTGTTTATTTATCCACCTTGCAGTTAAATTACAAAACCAGCAATCCTTTTAGTTTAAACACAGGTTGTTTGTTGCCAAAAATACCGTGTAAACATACGAAAAAATATCAGATAAGTGTTTTTTGACTTTGGCCACCCAGCTTTGTTCATTGATAAAACATCCCAGTAAAAACTTAAAACAGCAATTCTTTTAATCACCCAGGTGAATTTAAAGGTGGCAAAAAATACCGTGTATTTATACCCAAACATAACTGATACGTGTTTTTTGGGGCTTTTGCGCACCCAGCTTTTTTTCATT
>JAODAL010052453.1:0-25967 GCA_025379985.1 Phyllomedusa bahiana
TAAGCGATCCTCCACTAAATATTCAAAAAGAACTCAGGATTTTACAGCATCTACACCTCTCAGGGGTTAGCAAAGAACTTTTTTTACTAAAATTTTTATTGCTCCCTGCTTTCAAAAACTTTGCTACACCCATTCCCTTTTATTTTTTTCCCTTTTTTCATTTTTTGGAAATAAACTACAATAATTTTCCCCAAAAAATTTCCCTTTTTGGAGCCTAAAGAGCCCCTTTTTTAAAAAAAACCCAATACTTATTTAACAAAATAAAAAGGGGGGGGATTTTTTCAGTTATAAATCTCATTTTGTATAATGTAGCAGCAATTCGTGAACCCATTTATTATCACTGAAACTCAATTTGGGTTTATTTTGGAAAAAATTTGTTTAGTGCCCTTGTGTTCATTTAAATAGATCCCTTTTATCTCATTTTTATTTGGTCAATACTGCCTAATTTTAAAAAACCCCTTGACTCAAAGCAAAAGGGCCCTATTTTGGGTTCCAAATTTTAACGTAGTACCCCCAACAAAAAGGGTTATGTTTAAAAAAAAAAAAAATCATGTTCACTTTCATTTCTGAAATAAAATTTTGCTTTTCATCTAAACCCCTACCCCCCTATTTTTAAACAAGGGAAATTTTTCTAATATAGGGGTTTTTTATGTGATACAAAATACCCTTAATCAATTAAACAAACGATTAGAAAAAAATTTAAAAACACTAAAAATCCCCAAAATAACCAATTTTTTATGATCTTAAAATATGGCATATACAAAACAAACCGGGAAAAGGGGTTGGCGCCCTACCTTTTTACCTGAACCTTTTAAAAAATTTCCTGTTCCAAAAAAAGGGTTTTATGAAAAAGGCCCTCTCTTTTGGGAAATATAGAAACTTTGTCTACCACAAAATTTAAAAAATCAAACCCTGAATATGCAAAAAATTTTGGGAGAAAGTATTCCCAATGGTTTCCCTGGTAAAAGCGTATTTGGGTGTCACCAAACAAAAAAAAATGCCCCAAATCAAACTAAAATTAATGCAAAAAATTTCCTCGAATTGTTTTTGCCGCCAATCCATTCCTCACATTTTTCCGGGAAATTTTAAAGGGTTTTCTTTGGGAGACTCTTTTGGATCGGGTTGGGAAAACAAGGGATCCACAGTGGGGGGAGTTCCCCTAAAAACTAGAACTCAAATTAGAAAATTTTAAAAAAAAAAATTTGGGAAAACTCTTTTCTTCCCAATAATCAATCACCAAACTAGCATTATTAAAATATCACTTTTTGTATATCTATTTTTCTTTCCACACAATATTAAAACACACTTTTTTATCGCTACAAAATCTACAATTGCCAAGGGATTGGAAAACGCCAATTTTCCTTATTGATAAAAAAGGTAAAAATAGAATTAGCTCACAGTTTTTACGCCAAAAAGTTTGGGAGAGAAAATCAAACTAATTGGGTTTTCTTGGGGCAACTTTTACATTTTTTTTCAAAAGGGCCTTATTCCCCATGGCTTCTCTTTGGGTTTACCTTATAGGGATTTTTAAAAAATTTTAAAATAAATTATGTAGCTTTTTTTACATTTGAAATATGTCCCCTTTCTTTTTTAAGTTCCCCTACTTTTGAAATATCAATTAAATTTAAATGTAACTTATGTTTTTTTTGCTTTCCATTTTTTCAATTCTGAAATGTCTTATGTATGACTCATCTTGGCTTTGTTGAAAACAAAATAAAAATCTTGCGATTAAAAAAATAAGAACATAGGACATATATCAGAAGGATAGCATATTGGACAATTTGTTATAGGGTATCTTTCTATACCTTAGCTACATGCTTTTGTTTTGTTCATCATACAGCCATATGCTGGTGAGTCTGTTTGGGCACATTATTCCTAAATTGTTTGCTCTCATGTGACCATATGCCATTCAGTTTATGTAGGTGCACAGCTCTGTATTTGCACCGACCATGCCTGCCATCAGCATGGATTATAATTAAACACTATAGCATTACAATTGGATATTTAGCATTTGCTTATGCATGGTGCTTCCACTTATTTTTCCCTTGAGGAGATCTGTCATATAGGGGATTAAAACATGTAGAGACATTTTTACTTTGTGGCCATTTTACAGTGTAAAACAGACAGTTACTATAGGGCCATTTTTCAAAAGGGGTCACCCATATTCATGCAGTTACCCCATATTTAGGCATATAGGTTACAGGGTGGCCTGGTCAGAGTTCACGAGAGTAATATTTTTTATGCATTACCTTGTTTACAGACTCATTACATGGTACTGAGAGACTACAAACCACTCCAACTGACTCTACTGCAGGTAAGTCTGTTCCCTGTCTCATTATATTCATTTATTCAGTGCTGTGTACAATTTATGCACTATTGTACTTAGTATGATACTATACTATCTTCTTTTTGCACATTGATTATTGTGATTTTATGATTGTGTATTTTTTAAATAATAAAAGTAATTAAAGGTTATGTTTTATAGTGTTACTAATCTTTTGCTTTGCTACCACTATTTTCAAGCAATAGACACCACTAGTTTAATTGCTACAACTGCTGCCTTTCCAGTGGGTGCCTGTAACGTATTGTCACTAGAGAGGAGCGAACTTCTCAAAAATTCGATTTGGCCAATTCGCCGAATTGTCCCCAAAAATTTGGTTTGTTCAGAATTAATTTGAGACAAATTGCATTAAAACAGCTAATTCCTGGCTGCAGAGAACATGTGGGGTGTTGTAGAACATTGTGCCATGCAGAAATATACATAGGGAGCGGGGTTTGGTATTGGAACAATGCTGTGATTTAGTATGACACGCAGCTGACAGGTGCTGCTCTTAGAATCGCTTCACACTTCACTTATCTGGGCAGTTATGGGGTCTGACCAAAAGTGACCAAATAACTGAAGTGGGAACGCAGCCCGACAGGGTAATGTCAGCACCAGCTTGAAAGAACCGAGCAGAGAACCAAGGTGTCAGGGCTGGGCAGCGCTCAGCTTGCAGGGAGGAAGAGTCTGCAGCAGCTGATCAGCGACCCCACCCTGATAGACAGTCTGCTGGGAGCTGTGTGAGTGACAGACGCCCAGCCACTCCTGACACGAAGCGAGTCGCACCAGCCAATGGGAGGACCCGGAGGCCGCTCCAATCAGCTACAGGGTCGGTCTCTGGGGATCACATTTAAACTCCCTGCTAGCTGAGTGCTGCGCCTGCGATATTCTCCTTGCTGCCTTGCTACCTGTGCTATTGCTTTGGTGTTTGCTTAGCTGTGTACCTGACCTCGGCTTGTTCCCCTGACCCCGGCTTGTCTTCTGATTATGTACCTCGCTCCCGTTCATGTTTGACCTCGGCTTGTTTACGTTTATCCCTCTGGTTCTGATTTGTGGCTTGGCGTTCCTGATTTGGTTTGACCCGGACTGTCTGACTATTCTTCCTCCTGACGGCCCCCCGCACTTTAGCAGCGCAGGGACTGTCGCCCAGTTGCCGTCTGCCGCCTAGGGCAGCACGTCAAGTAGGCAGGGACAGTGGGCTGGGTTCCAGTCAGGGCTCACTGTACCTCCCTTGACGTGACATTATCACAGGCCGGAACCGTTACTGCTCTACCAAACTATGAACCCCATGACAGCTATGGTAGGGCAGATGCAGGGGCTAACCCAGGTAATCCAGGATCTGGCGCTGAGGGTAGAAAAGCAGGAATCTACCCCAAGGCAGAGTGTCCCTGCACTACCTTCCCCTCCTGTGGAGCCCCCTATCCAGTTGCCTGACAGGTTCTCAAGGCAACAGGCAGGCCTTTATGGTATTTAGAGAGGGATGTCGCCTGTATTTTAGGCTCCGCCCACGTACCTTGGGCCATGAGGAGCAAAGAGTGGGAATGGTTATGTCCCTACTTCAGGGTCCCCCCCCAGGAGTGGGCTTTTTTGTTACCGCCGGAGTCGCCAGAACTGTCTTCTGTGGACAGCTTCTTTGCTGCCTTAGGGGTACTTTTTGATGACCCGGATAAGGAAGCTGTGGCCGAGGCTCAGCTGACCACCTTGAGGCAGGTAAAAAGACGGTGGAGGAACTTTGCTCTGAATTTTGTCGCTGGTGCGTTCCATCTGGGTGGAACGACCCAGCTCTCAGATGCCAGTTTAGATTAGGGTTAGCTGACCATGTGAAGGATTTGTTGGTGGCTTACCCTACCCCTGGTACTTTAGATGAGGCCGTGGCACTAGCCGTTCTTCTAGACAGAGGTTTTAGGGAGAGACGTCGGGAAATGGTTTCCTCTCCGTTGGTCCACACCATGGTCACCTCAAAACCCGTTGTTTCTGATTTAAACCCAGAAGAGCCCATGCAAGTGGGGGCTTCTTCCGCGACCGCTGCTAGTGACCATAGGACTACTCGTCGCACCCAGGGGTGGTGTTTCTACTGTGGCGAAGATGGACACGGCGTTCGGGAGTGCTCCAAACAGAAGACCAGGCCAGAAAAACTCCAGCGCTTAGGTGGTCAGCAGGAAGATCACATAGACGAGCAGGTATTTCCTTATCAAATCCAAAAAATTGCTGCTACCAGTTAAGATTTCATACTTGTCGCTATCTGGTTCTGGGAGTGCGTTTGTGGATTCTGGATCAGCTTCTAATTTTGTTGATGCGTCTTTCATCAAACGTTTAGGCCTACTTTGGAGACCGCTATCTGAGTCTCTACGAGTAGTGGCTATTGACTCCACTCCACTAGCTCAGGGCACAATCCAACATTGTACTCCTGAGCTGGAGATGGTGGTCGGATCCATACATACTGAAAAGTGTACTCTATTTATCATGGAGGGGCTGACCTGGCTTCAGAAACATAACCCAGTGTTTGACTGGAATTCAGGTGAATTAGTCAAGTGGGACAATGGTGTGTTGACAGATGTCTCCCTACCATACTGGGCAATACTGAGGTGGAGCAGATTCCTGTTTTTATCCGTGACTTTGCTGAAGTATTTTCTCAGAAACAGTCGGAGATACTACCCCCCTCATAGATCTTACGACTGTGCCATTGACCTATTGCCCGGAGTAAGGTTTCCCAAGGGGAGGATATATAATCTGTCTGGTCCAGAGAGACTAGCAATGAAACAATATATTGCAGAAAGCTTACAGAAGGGGCATATCGGACCTTCGGTGTCTCCCATGGGTGCAGGGGTTTTTTTTGTAGGAAAAAGGATGGAGGCCTCCGTCCATGCATAGATTACCGTGAACTGAATAAAATAACGGTAAAAAACCAATACCCTTTACCCTTGATCCCGGATCTGTTCAACCAAATCCAGGGAGCAAAGTGGTTTTCCAAGTTGGACCTTAGAGGGGCCTATAACTCATCCACATCCGAGAATGGGGATGAGTGGAAAACCGCGTTTAACACTCCTGAAGGTCATTTTGAGTATCTGGTGATGCCGTTTGGGTTGTGTAATGCTCCCGGGTGTTCCAGATCTGGTTAATGATGTTTTCCGTGATCTCATTGGTTGTTGTATTGTCGTTTTCCTCGAGGACATTTTAATCTATTTCGGAAGATTGGTCGTCCCACGTTAAACACGTACGGCAGGTATTGCAAATCCTGAAGCAAAATATTTGTTTGTCAATCTTGAAAAATGTGTTTTCGGGGTGCAGGAGGTACCTTTCCTTGGGTACATCCTGACTCCTAACTCATTTCGTATGGACCCCCGGTAAAATTCAGGCCATTCTCATTGGGTCCGCCCTTCATCTCTGAAGGCCCTGCGGAGGTTCCTAGGGTTTGCGAACTACTATTGTAAATCTATTCGCAATTTTTCTGTCTTAGTTCGGCCTTTGACTGACATGACTAAGAAGGGGGTGAAGTTCATAGTTGGCAACCTGAGGCCATAGATGCATTTGAGAAGCTTAAGCAGTGTTTTGTATCCGCTCCTGTGTTGATTCAAGCAGATCACAGCAAACCCTTTGTCGTTGAGGTTGATGCTTCCGAGTATGGCGCAGGGGCGGTCTTGTCTCAGGGTCCGCTTATATGACTAACCTTCGCCCTTGTGCCTTCTTTTCTCGTAAATTTTCCTCAGCTGAAAGTAATTATGATGTTGGGAACCGGGAGTTGTTGGCTATTAAGTGGGCCTTCGAGGAATGGCGCCACTTCCTCGAGGGTGCCCAGCATCAGGTCACGATCCTTACTAATCATAAGAATCTTACCTTTTTAGAGAGTGCTAAAAGGTTAAATCCACGTCAGGCGCGTTGGGCATTATTTTTTACGCGCTTCAACTTTGTTGTTACTTACAGGACCTGGTTCAAAAAATTAAAGGCTGATGCTCTATCTAGAAGCTTCTGTGCCAGCCACGCATCTCAGGAGGATCCGGCACTTATATTGCCCAAGGAGACTGTTGTCTCAGCTATTTCCCCTGATTTAGCCACTGAGTTAAGTCCCACCAGGAGATGAGACCTGTTAACTGTCCTATTTCGAAGGTCTTTGTCCCCACTCAGTTTCGGCTACGAATTTTAAAAGAATTTCATGATTCTGTGTTATCTGGGCATCCTGGAGTGTCTGGCACAAAAAAGCTTATTTCTCGTAATTACTGGTGGCCATCATTGCCTCATGATGTTGAGGCCTATGTGGAATCTTGTGAAGTCTGCACTCGGGCAAAAGTTCCCAGAACTCGTCCTCCTGGGGAACTTTGCCCCCTACCTGTACCTGAACGTCCGTGGATCCACATCTCCATGGATTTTATGATGGACCTTCCTCCTTCATAGGGCAAAACGGTTATTTGGGTGGTAGTGGACCGGTTCAGTAAAATGTCCATCTTGTTCTGTTAAGGGGGTTGCCGTCGTCCAAAAAACTGGCTGAACTCTTTATCAAACACATTGTGAAACTGCATGGTTTACCAGAAAATATTGTTTCGGACAAAGGGGTTCAGTTTGTTTCTCGTTATTGGAGAGCCCTTTGCAAGGCTCTGGGTATCACCCTGTCCTTCTCCTCTGCCTTCCACCCGAGACTAATGGGCAGACTGAGAGGGTAAATCAAATGGTAACACAAAAACTCCGTTGTTATGTATCTGATCAGCAGGTAGACTGGGTAAAATACTTACCGTTGGTTGAATTTGCCATTAACAATCAGGATAGTAGCTCGTCTGGTACATCGCCATTTTACTGTAATTATGGTTTTCACCCAAGGCATGCATCCTTTTTCAGTGCATCCGTCTGATCACAGCGGGGTGGATGTTATCATTAAAGATCTGTGCACAGTCTGGGCCCAAGTTCAGAAGAACTTGGTTCATACCCAGAACATCCAGAAGAAAAATTCTGATAGACGGGCGTCTTTTGTTCTAGAGGTTTGCGGTTGGGGATAAAGTATGGTTGTCCACCCAAATCTGCGATTGAAATTTCCCTCTGGTAAACTCGCGCCGCGATTTGTAGGTCCATATGTGTTTCAGGAGGTGGTTAACCCAGTGGCATATCGGCTGAAATTACCCTCGTCTCTCCGAATACATAACATGTTCCATCGGGCACTTCTTAAGAGGTACATTCAGCCTGTTACTCCACCCTCTAGACCTCCTCCTCCAGTTTGTATAGAGGGGGAGTTAGAATATTAAATCGCCCTATATTTTGGATTCTCGTAAGGTCCAAAAGTCACTGCAGTACCTGGTCCATTGGAAGGGGTATGGTCCTGAGGAGAGATCATGGGTTCCAGCTAAATCCATCTATGCTGATGACCTGGTGAGGGAATTCCATGAGTCTCACCCAGACAAACCCAGACCAGGGAAGAGTCCAGTGGCCCCTCCTAAAAGGGGGGGTACTTTCAGGGCTGGGCAGCGCTCGGCTTGCAGGGAGGAAGAGTCTGCAGCAGCTGATCAGCGACCCCACCCTGATAGACAGTCTGCTGGGAGCTGTGTGAGTGACAGACGCCCAGCCACTCCTGAACACAAGGCAGTTCACACCAGCCAATGGGAGGACCCGCAGGCCGCTCCAATCAGCTACAGGGTGGTATCTGGGGATCACATTTAAACTCCCTGCTAGCTGAGTGCTGCGCCTGCGATATTCTCCTTGCTGCCTTGCTACCTGTGCTATTGCTTTGTTGTTTGCTTAGCTGAGTACCTGACCTCGGCTTGTTCCCTTGACCCCGGCTTGTCTTCTGATTTTGTACCTCGCCTCCCGTTCGTGTTGACCTCGGCTTGTTTACGTTTTATCCCTCTGGTTCTGATTTTGTGGCTTGGCGTTCCTGATTTGGTTTGACCCGGACTGTCTGACTATTCTTCCTCCTGACGGCCCCCGCACTTTAGCAGCGCCGGGACTGTCGCCCAGTTGCCGTCTGCCGTCAAGTAGGCAAGGACAGTGGGCTGGGTTCCAGTCAGGGCTAACTGTACCTCCCTTGACGTGACACAATGTCCTACTATAGCGTCAAAGAGTGCACTCCTTTTACACCTTCATCAAATTATTCCACAGATTATGACAGAACCTGTTCTGTTAAACGCTGATATATGTAGAGTCCACCCCCCCTCCCAGAAAGAGCGAAGAGGGTGTCGGCAGTAATTGTGCATTGATGTCACTGATGATTTTGCCCGTCCTTTGATCTGTCAGTGTCCGCTCTCAATTGGTCAATAATCCATCAGTATTGCTAAAGCCAAAAAGAAATAGGAGTTGATCCAAAACAGAGATGACAAATAAATGCAATATTTGCATGTCTTCTGTGTTCCCTACAGACTGAACTGGATGGATTTCAGACATGTGTAAGGCAGAAATACACACACTGGATTTAACACAGAGTTCCCAACAATAAGTAAAAAAATTCATTATTTTCCAGATTGCTATATCCCGGAATAAAAAAAAAACCCTGGTTCAGGAACAGGTGTTTATATGACACCCACCTGTGTATTTGAAAGGTATTTCACCCTAGTAACTCTAAAATCTGAAGTATTTTGAACAGAGTGCAATCTAGTGCTGCTACAGAGAGATGATTGTGCATTCGAAACACAGTGACAAGTGGCAGAATTTAATCTGGCTTCCCTATTTATAGTGCTGTAACATCACAGAAGCCGGCTGGCTGCTGATTGGCTGTATGTCTGCAACTGTCATTGATGGTGTTCTTTTCTTCCTCCGATAGTTCTTTGCCCCATGTCACTCCATTTTAGATTTGTTACCACAAATCGCCATGAACAATGAATCAAATTTTTCCTTAAATTCTAAACAAATTCCACTTTGTTAGAATAAACTATATACAGAAACAACCCTGGTTTTAAATTGCTGGTTTTATATTTTTTTATATTTGTTATGTGATATAGTTGCAACCATCCTTAAATAAATGGTGAAAAGTAGCATGGCAGATTTGCTTAAACACAGGCACCAGGGCATAATAAAGAGACACAAAACCACTAATTGATTTAAATGAAAGAGTTTTAAGAGTAAAGTCTTGTTTGGTAGCTGCTGTGCAAGGAATGAGAGAAGGTCAAAGGGGTTAAGAATTTTTCATCACCTATGCCAGTGATGTTATCCTGTGTTAGCTGCCACCAGCCATGTAATAGAGGTGTTACCACTTCTAATTTGGTTGTTGATGTATGTAACTTGCCAATGATAAATCAGGACACATTATTGCAAAACCTTGTTGATAGCCTGGTAATGAACCTAGCAAAATATTTTCTTAATTTCTCATCCTTAACCAAGAGGCACTAACAGTGATATAGTTATTAGTCTGAAGTCAACTGTTATTCATCCTGTTTGACCTTAAAGTCAAGGTTTAGAAGACCTGTAACATCTAACACATTATAATTGTACAATAGTTGGCAAGTTGCACCAATGACTCTGTAAAGTCACATGTGAATGCCAACAAGTCATGGGCAATATTACTTCAACACATTCAAAAGACATGCGATAGCTTAATGGTATATTTTAGTCTATAAGTCATTTAATGATTACTCTATATACAGTAAGTTAACATTATTTAAAATCACCATTAATTCCAGGGCACTATACATATAAAATAAGGAGTTAAGTACATAAGACACTAAAAACATAATAGCGATAGAAAGGTACAGCGGGAGAGAGGACTCTGCCACAAGGACTACAACCTACAAATAGCATTATGATTGGATCAAGAATTGTATTTCTGTTTGTGGAGCTATATCAGGCGGCTTGATTTACGCATCTTTTTAGCTATAACTACAGAAATAAATTTGGCTTCGGTGAGAACTATTGACTAGTTCCAGCTGTTAATTCCCTTTGTTATCTGTCAAATCTGCTTAACTCCATTTTAAGGAAAATCCATAAAGTAAGTGACAGGTTACTTAAATAACTGTATTATCAATGGGAATGTATTAGCTATAGTAGGAATTTAGTTTAAAGGTTTTCATGACATAAAAATCCCATTCTTTTTTTTAGTATTTCTTGTTTCTATTAAGATCAGTATTATTGTTACTATTTTTATTAGTTTAATGCTCAATTACTGTACATTAACTAGCTTGGGCTATAATATAAAAAAGTCTTTCTATGCCCTGCTACTTTCAACTATATCTGTATTCTCAAAACACAGTTTCTACAAATACTATTTGCCCCTATCTACTCTGATCAGCACCATAAAGATCAAATAAAAATCTGTAATGTCACCCCATGCCAGTGTTAAAAGTGTATTCCCATTTCAGTGATTAACTTCAAACATGTAGGCAACAGTAAATAAAGACTATTGCCAAACACAATGTGGTTTTAATTTTGCTTCACTTTAGAATTAGAGCAGATCGTATTTCCTGTTTGTGTATATAAGCTTCCTGGGTTACCAGAATCTCTCTATGCTCCAGCAGGCTCTTGCAATGGCCAGGATAGTGATGACACTCTCTGTTGTGTCTATTCATTAGCACGGGAGCTTTTTTATGTTACTTACCAACAAACTTTAACACTTTAGAGCTCTGTAAGCTTATGCCCTGTTGTTTAAACTCTCTATCACCAAGGTTTCTCTAACAGGATCAGATAGAAATAGCAGACTGATATGTCAATCACTGCTATAGACCTGCCCACAGTTTATCCAGAAGGTGGGAGCCTGAAGCTGGATGTGGCTCTGTGAAACATTATGTTGTGAACTTCACTTTACATGGGGAAACATCTCAGGTTTGACAGTAATAGGTGTTGAGAAAAAATTTCACTCACTGAGGGGAGGGGATCTTCGGAAGAAGTTGTTTTCCTGGGAGGCTTGGTGTATCTTTAATCTAGGTATGCGAACACCACAAGGCTTAAATACAAAGCAGGGCATTTCATATCAATATTGAATGACAGAATATATTTCTCTTTTGGGATATCCCATGGCTATATTTTTGTATTTTGTGACATTTTGGATTCATTATCTGATTTGTTTTATATGTGTTTTTAATCAGGACACTGAAGGGTTATTTGAATTCCTTTCACCTTTGACCCAGAACATAAGGTATATAACAGGTTCCTGAGGTCTACTTTGACATGCCATGAGTAAGGGTCTTTGACTCGAAACATGTTGGTTTCTTTTTCCATAATCAATTTAGATGGAACATAATTAATGTCTTCATATGTGTTGGATCCACGTATTATATTTTAATGGTAAAAGAATAAAAAAAAGTTTCTATATTTGGAAGAATTCACCTCTTTGTTGTATCTCATCTCTCGTTGTACAGAGAATGGTGCAACACACTTGAAAGCTTTAAACAAAAACAAAAAAACCCCAAAAAAAAAAACATCCGGCTGCCATGTTACGATACTCTGGGGTATCTGCACAAGAGAATCACCACAGGAATAAATGCAAATAATGCATCGATCCATGTGGTTCCAAGATTCAGAAACCTATTGGCACTTAGATTAAAAATCCAAACTGTGCTCCTTTAAAACGGAACACTTGCAAGCAATAAAAAGATGAGTCAGTTTATTGGCACAACTAAAAGAAATATACAAAAAAAGGACACATTTCTCATGCTCCCTTGGCACATTTCATCAGGACAAGAAAGCCTTAGAATTCTTCTAGAATATACAATATACTTTAAAATGGCAGCACTGACTCATTATGAGAACAATTAACACCAGACCTTTAACCGTCACAATTTCAAAACAAGTTATTAACAAAATATCTTAAAAGCATTTATGCAAACACTACATAATTTATAATTATCTAAAAACTCTCTACATTTAGCTATAAAACTTTATTAGTGTAAAGCAGGGAGCATGGAGCATGGAGATCAGCATAGTTGCTGTGGCAGAACTAATTATAATTGTTATTGGACAGGAGACTGTATGTCAGTCTTTGACAGTTCAGATTGGCTACGAAGTTGACGCAAGCTTAAGAAATCTCCAGAAAAGGTGTAGCCTCTCTTGGCACACATAAGGTCCCAGCCAGAAAGGAAATGACTGACAGAAACTGAGATGCATCCGAAATGGAGACAACCAAGAGCTACAAATGGCAAGTGGGACCATATAGTTTGTGAACTTTATATGCTTTGTAAACTCTATTTACTTTATTAAAACTGTTCCTCCTCATATAAAAATCTTTACTTGTGAAACTAAGTTGATAGAACAAGGTTAAAAGGCTACAATATATTGTTGAGAACTTTGGCATGAATAAATGAACATATCATTAATACATACTACTGAAAGGGGTTTGCCAAGACTTTAAAAAAAATCTATTTACTGCCTCACACTGTGCTAAAATAGAAAATTAACCCATACTTATTTCTCCTATCACCACCATTTCAACGCTACCAGAGCTCCAGTGTTCCTCACTGATGATGTCATGCTTGTGGATCACATGATGCTGCAGCCAGTCCCGGGCCTCAGCTGTCACCTGTCTGTATGTACGGAGGTCAGTGTTTGGCTGCAACATCATGTGATCCATGAACGTGACATCAGTAAGGAACACTTGCGATCTGGCAGAGTTGGAATGGGGATGATAGGAGAAGTAAGTATGAGTTCATTTTTTATTTTAGCACAGTGTGAAGTGGTAGAGGCATTTTATAAAAGTCTTGAAAACCCCTTAAAAATCTATTCAAATAGGGGAAAAAAGTAATACATTAATTTGTTAAAATTACACTGCTCTACATGGGAAAAAATGTCTGCTTCCTGGTATGTTTAAACTGATTTTATATAATTTGAGGTCACTGATTACAAATATGCAGTCAACAATTGTCCATCACGTGAGAATTTTGCACAAACACAATGATAAATATTTATCATTTTCATGAGTTGCTGCAGCTTACTGTTAAATAGCACTAAAAATTTTTCTGGCAAGAACAGTTAAATAGTTATTTATAAATTAAAATAACATAATGGTATTTGATTGTAATAAACAACTATTAGTGTTTTTAACCTTCTGTGTATTTTACAAATTAATTAATAAGGTCACCATTATGATACCATTAAGGCTGTGTCTCCAGGCCATAGAAAAACAATCGCATTTTCAGCAGTTTTAGGATTCTGAAACCATCAAAAATGCGATCGTCCAGACAGCCGATAGCCTTTAATAGAAAAAGCGACCTGTAGTCTACACAGGTCGTTTTTTCTCCACTCTTCTTTTGACACCGGCGTGTTATACAGCATGTTGTATAATACACCATCACTTTTAGTTTTTTCATCGTCTTCCCATACAATCAGTTGTATGGGCGACGGTAAAAAAACAAGAACCGACCACAGTTTTTGCGCAAAACACGACAAAAACCTCGACCGCCTTTGGTTGACTTTCGACCATTTTTTGTCCAAAGCAGGGTAGACCTCTCCTAAGTATTAAAGGGGTTTTACCAAGAAGTCATTTCCTTACCTAACAAGCTGCCACCATCCTCTTCAGTCTTGAAAAAAGGAGTGTTGTGTTCATGTGTTTATAAAAACAAGCACATCCTCTGTGACGTCATGACATCACCTTCCGTGCACGCTCTCAAGACTGATACTCATTATTTATCAGTCTCGGCAGTGTGAGGCACTCTATGGTCTAGCTGACCAAACAGGGGATTTGGCTAGATAGCAGAGGAGAACTTTGTATTGTGCACAAGATATACAGCATATGTTTTGAAAGCCTGTGCTGTTTTCTCCCGCTGATCTACCCAAGAGAAAAGATAAGATGAATGGAGCAGGCAGCCAGTCACTGACTGCATGTTTACGTATATAATTACATTACAGTGGTTCTCTGACTTTCCTACACATGAAAGGCTGTGTAGGAAAGTCAGAGAACCATTGTAATGTAAGGAGACATGGAGTAATGGTGGGGGTGTGGCTTAGAAAAGCAGATGTAATGTGCATGCCAAGCAGCACTGCTCTGCTCTCCAGCTAGTTGCAATGCTGTCCAATGCCATCAGATAAGAAGAGCAAACAAAGCAAGCACAGTCAGGCACATGGCAAGGAGCTGACTGGAGCCCCTGACATTGAGTAAGTAAGGCTGCAGCTGTGAAGTGATTTTTTTTAATCACATGTATTTAGAAAAGTGATTAAATACTCACGTCACGGTCGGAGGTAGTGGATCCTCTGGACCACCGCAAGCGATGGCGTAAGCCACGCCAGGGAGCGGAATCTAAGTAGGTCTCGGTTTTCACCAGAGCCCGCCGCAAAGCGTATGGACTTGCTGCGGCGGGAGTCTACCAGGTCGCTACCCCTGACGTGACTTGCTTGCGGAGGCAGCCGAGGTGTAGTGTGGTAAAAAATCGGAAGGCAGGCTCGAAGTCGGGGATAGGCAGAAGGTCAGGACAGGTGGCAATGGTTCATGATCATGGACAGGCAGGAAGATCAGGGCAGGCGGCAAGATTCGTGGTCAAGGGACGGAGGCAAACGGTTCGGTACACGGCTAATCAGAGCAAGGCTTCAGGAACGCTTTCTCTATAGGCAAAGGGCACTAAAGATCCGGTGAGCTTACTGGGACGAGGCATGCTTAAATAGGGGCAGCGACCGGAAATAGCCAATTACCGGTGTGCTGGCCCTTTAAATTTAACATGAGGGACGGAGACAGCCGCAGCAGGAGCGTGGCCGGGTAGGTGGGACTCGGCACCGGCAGGGAGACGAGCGCGCCCGCGACCCGAGGTGCGGCATGCGTCGCCGCTCGGCAGCGGGGCACGGATGTGCCTGCGACCCAGGACGAGGGTCGCAGGTGCATCTGTGACAACTCATTTTGGAGGCTCCAATGTCTACATAAGATCATAGCAAAACCCCTTTGAGGAAATTTCGCTTCTTTGATTTTCTAGAGTAGCTGGAATCAAGGATGTCACGCATCAAGCACCAACAGTAGTCTGCTATCATATTTGTGTTCTGCTTGCCTTGATATCTTTGTTCCATGGTCTTTATATCTTGGTGAAAGCGATCACCCTGCTCTTCACTAACAACACCAAGATTTGAGGGAAACACATTTAAGTGGCTGTGTAGAAAATGCACCTTGATACACGTTTACTCCTATCCTCTGATATGCTGTCAACAAAGTTTCAACTGGAACCTTGTAGTTGTCTGCCTTTATGTTGCCAAGAAACTTTTGTAAAACATCACAATAAGCACTTCACACATCTTTCTCCAAGGTGTTCATGGTTGGCAAAAGTTTTTTTTTATCTTTCATTAGAAGTATATTTAGAGGGCCATAAAAATCTCGGCTTTCAACTTGTCGTGTGTCAACAGGCCTAACTTGATATGCAGGGGGTGGGGGTGGGAGGGTATTAGTATTTTATTGCAATCAAAAAGAGTATCATGCTTAATATTCTTGTTGCCAATGTTTTCCTGGTAGGCCATTTGTTCTTTTCCAGTTTTCTTTTTGCGAATGGCTGTCCCAAAGACACATGTAACATGGATATTATGTGTACCCTGCTTGTAGACCCCACAGTATTGATATCACACTATTTAATACAGGAATCATCAACAGAGGAAATTACATAAAGTCACCATTTGTGGAAAAACCTGACGTGATGATGAAAATGGAAATCATTTATGAATTCAGCACCCTTGAATCTATAAAGATCCGCTGTTACTTAAAGTCAGCAAAAATCATATAGACCAGTGCTATGATTATGATATAAACTTGATTATTATGCTTTGTTTAATAATTCGCATAAAAATTATTAACATTTATTACTTTTTAATACAATTTCAGCTAGAAATAAATACAAATGACCAAATTAATATTTGCAATCAATAAATAGATATAATAGATCAATATATTTGTTTTAATTATTTCCAGTTGTTATTAATAAAGATGTTATTAAAAAAGAACACTATAGGGAGTCATAGTGTTCAATTCATGAATCCAAAACGTTTCCCTGTTGATAAGGACCTGTAGCATGTTTGGAACACTTACAAAATGGTTAGGCATGCTGTTCAGAGCACATTGATTTTTTAGGTTGAATCTATGATCATTTGCTCTTTTAGATAATTTTGTAATTGTTCTTCCAATATGTTGTTTACTGCAATTGCATTGAATCAAATAAATAACAAATGACGAGGAACATGACAGATGTGATTTGATTTTAAAAGTTTCACCTGTAACCGTAGAAGTAAAATTGATTGCAACACTTGCACATGACATTTTAAGAACCCCCTTTTCTAATGTGTCACCTGAGAATTTAGTTTTTTTTTTCAATGTTGGCAAAGACCAAATTATTTTTAAGTCTTTACAGTCTTCTGTAGGTAATCCATGGACTCTTTTTGATAAGTGATTTTAACACCGGATCTAGGCCTAAAATTCTCCAATATTTGGCAAGTATAAAGTGAGACTCTATGAAATTATATTTTGATATCTATAAATCACCTTGCACTCGATTTTATTTGGGAACTATACACTCTTTTTGTGTTAACTGACAGGCTCGGATTGCCCACTGGACTCGGTGAAACCCATGGTGGGCCCTGAGTTCCATAGGTGGCAGTTTAGGGCAGGTTGTTCAGGCCTAAGCCAGCAACATTTCTCAACATTAGGTGCCATCCACATAATGACTACTCCTGCTCTCATGCCTTCTGCACTGATGTCCTGGCAATATATATATATATATATATATATATATAATATATATATATATATATATATATAATATATACACACACACACATACACAGTATATATACACAGTATATATTACTATATATATAGTAAAAGCAAAAAGCAAAAAGGAGACGGGCGCACATAGTGAAGCCAGTAAAGTGAGAAACGTATTATGGGTAGAAGCACTGTACCTGGTAAGGTTGTGCAGGAGGCACAACTCCCAATATCGCAGACAAACAACAAGGAGAGTAGTCGCTCCACGTGATTTAGCACGGCAGCTGTGTAATCCCTTCAGTCCTAGACTCCGTGGAATCAGGTTAATCACAAATACAAACAAAGAAAAAAATGAAGGGAAAAATATTTAAACCAGCGCTCAGTGCTAGTAGGAAAGAATTCCAAGTTAAAAAGTTTTCAGTCTATAAAAACTTTATTCACAAAAAATGAAGTGCGCGTCACTTCTAAACAAAACACTAATATTATAAAAATTGTAAAATATAAAACCCGACGCAACAGCGTTTCACACATATATTAGTGCTTCCTCAGGGGTACTTAGTTAGTCTGAAGCAACCGTCTTAAATACTAAGGTCACTCATCCAAGAGTGTATCTAATTGGCTAATGAGCGGCACATTAGTAAACTCGAACACCCTCAGTGTTCTTTTAACCTGATTTTAAGCCATTCATAAAAAAGAACTCCTTTTTCACCAATAACAGACCATTAAGAAGAGAAGCATAATAACAATAACATGTAAATACAAGTTACTTAAAAAACTACAAGTTAAAATTTCAAGCATACATCATATTAAAACATAAGAAGAATCCCATGTATTAAACTTAAATGATTATTGTTTCTGTCACCTAATTCAAGCCCTCTGGATGTATTGTTCTCATTTTGTACATCCAGAAGACTTCTTTGCGTTGTAGTGTTTGAAATCTATTTTGGCAGGACTCGGGGATTTGTTCTATGGGTATAACAGAAATCATAGAGAAATCCCCTCCATGAGCCTCGTGCAAGTGGCGTGAGACACTTTGTCTCACGTCTTTCTTCTTCATGCTTGCACGATGACCATTCAGTCTAATGTGCAGGGGGCATTTAGTTCTACCAATATATTGCATCCCGCACCAGCATTGAATAAGGTAAACTACGTAAGAACTGGTACAATCTAGAGATTTTTTTGATGAAAAATGTTTCTTTGTAGTGTTGGAATGAAAGCTCAGGGTTTCTACAATACTATGACAGCAAAAGCATCCTATGTGCCCACACGGAGAGCTGCCTATTCTTTTATTATCCACAATTTGCACTCATTTTGATTTGTAGAGAAATTTTTGTATTTTACTTGGTGCAATTAAGCTTTTGAGATTTGGGGCTCTTCTAAAGATAACATTAGGTCTCTCTGGGATAATAGAGTTTAAATAAGGGTCTCGTCTCAACAAGGGCCAATGTTTACATAATAAATTTTTAATTTTATTATGGGCAATATTGTACTTGGTTATAAGAGTACATTTTGAAAAGTTTTTATTCTGGATTCCCTTAGGTCTAACCTTTAAACATTCTTGTTGTGTTAATCTATTAGTTCTGGCCACCGCATCATCAAGCAGCTCGATCGGATAATTTTTCTGTTGTAACCTATTTTTCAAGATAACAGCTTGTTGTTCATCTCATTGGAGTCCATTGGAGATATTGGGAGTCGTGCCCCTAGCACGACTCTATCAGGTACAGCGCATTTGCTACTAGCAGGATTTGATTTAAAACCGGCTTCACTATTGCTCGCTCTCTCCTCCTCCCCATTTTTCTTTTTCATTCTGTGTATTATACCGGAGTTATTGAAGATCTTGACCTGCGAGGGTTGCGGACGGAGATAGTGTGTCAATAGTTTACTTATTCCTGTTACGAGATTACCATCCAGCCGTGCAGGATCGCACTGATTTAGAACTCTCATCATCTCCTATTGGAAATAGTGGGTGTTGTGCCTTTCGCACAACCCAATCAGGTACGGGGATATAATTCACTGTGTGGCCTTTCATATAATACCGGCTTCACTATTGTGTGCCCGTTGTTTCTCTCCTTTTTATACTTTTTCCAAACATCGGAGTTATTGAAGATTCCTACCTGAAAAGGTGTGGATTGAAAAGTGCATTGACGATCCCACTGATCTAATTACTGTGAAAACAACGTTCATGAATGCTACCCCTAATAAGCAATTACCTCTTTTGTGGATTACAATGAAGGGAAGTTTTTTCCCTTTTGGGTAAATCGCCCCAAACAAATGAGGTAAAGTGCTTACTCTTTTTTTATCACGATCTGACTCCCTTTTCCCGATTGGGTGCTTTTTTTTTGTCTTTTTTTTTTTTTTTCCTTTTTTTTTCTGGGAGAAATTACTGTGAAGACCACTTTTATCTCCGACATAAAAAAATTGATATTTTAAAAACCGACCCAGACAAGGGGGGACTTTTTTAAAACAACTCTCCATTGAAAAAAAAATTTGGGAAAACGAATGGGACTACATATTAATAGGGTATTTTCAGAGAGGAAGGGGCGCCATGACCCCCCCTATTTAATGATTTAAGACGAAAAGTTATGTCAGAACTCAGCATAACCCGATATAAATTTTTTAACTTTATATACCAGTTAAAACTCATTCCTTGTGGTTTCGTATAGATATTCCCCAACTTTTCATAATGTAGCGATTTTTGTTTATAATGGAACAATTTTTCTTTTGCTGTTCTCTTACCCTAAAAATTTGTTTTTGAAAGAGAAAAACTTGGTAACATTCCCAGTGACATTGAATTTACATAAAATTTAGAAAAATGTGGGGTCATAGGATTTTAGAAAATTAAAAACAAAGTAAAAACTGAGATATTAAAATATAGAATAACCCTTTTTTTCCCCCCGGAAGAAAATAAAACTACAAGGGACAAAATGACAAAAAAAAAAAAGGGGTAATAATATAAAGTGAAAGCATTTGAGGTTCCAAAGACTAGACAGACTAAAAATAATAATAAAGGGAAAAATAGTTATAAATCAAAGGGCCAAATTTTTAAAAATTCTAGATATAAACATAGGAATAATATTTCCATTGGAACCATAAAAAAGAAAATCCCTCAAAAAAATTACTGGAAACGCAATACACTTTGTATTAAAATTCTTCAACAATTAAATTTTTTTAGATGAATAGCACAATAAACATCCCTGGTAGAACTGACTATTTGAATCTCAGAATAAACAGGGCAATGAAAAAAACGAACTTTACCTTTATGGTTATTGACACTGCACGTTTTACACTAAGTTAGGAGAAAAACCAAAACATCACATAAAAGGAAAATATAGCTCCAAAGAAAGGGGAAAAAGGGAACATTAAAACAAAATGAGAAACTCCCCTAGACAGTTCCTTGATATCAAATTTTAAATCATGTCCCTAACAAAGTCAGAGAAAAAAAAGGACATTAAATTTAAGCACTGGACCAACGAACACAATGATAATTTGATAATGCACCGAACACAGTATTACTAGACTTCACACTAAAAATTTTTAATAGTTCACACAAACACAAAAGAACAACGTCACAAATAAAAAATTCGTCAAAAGGGGGTAGTGTCCCTTTAATAGATTCACCCAAATGACTCAGGCTCACTATGGTGGGGAAATAAAATTAAAATTAAAATAAATTTTTTAAAAAAGGGGGTGTTTTATTTTTTTTTGATTTTTGGGGGGGGTTTAAAAAAAGGTTTTAGAAAATTTTTGTTTTTTTGGGAAATTAAATTGAGGAAATTTTAAGTCCCCAAAAAAAAATTACAGGGGAAAGCGGCGGAACCTGTTGGAAAAAAAGGATCAAATTAAAAATAAGGGACCCCAAAGGGAGTCAATAAAAAAATAAAAATAATAAATTTTCCCCGCAAATAAGGAAAAACAAAATGACGTGGAAATGATCAATATGGTATTTTTAATTTTCCGTTATATCTTTATCGCCGGGGGAGATAAATTTGTTTTTTCCAAAGGCTTATATTTCGTCCGACTAACAAGGGTGACATTTCGACTATTTCTAGACTTAAATCACCCCATAAAGCAAAAACCTTTAATGAGGTTTTTTAATATCAATTCCGGGTATAGAAAGGGAAAAACCCAAAAAGGGATGAGGGAAAATGAGGAAGAATCATTTAGATTTTAAACCTAAATCTAATTTTTATCCACTACAGCACAGGGGCCCTTTCTTAAAAATTTTTACAAATTAATGGCAGAAGAGTTCCGTCATACTCCCCTAAGAGCATAACCTACATAACAAAGAAGAACTTCATGCAATTACACACTAAAAAATAATAAAGAACTTGAATTCCCCCCGGATAAAGGTGGGGGGATATATTTAGAAACATATTGTTTTCAAAGAGAACCTTAAAAATTCCCATCTGACCAAGTACATTAGTTTTCCCACAAAACCCTTCACTAAACACAGAAAAATTTTAAATTTAATATAAATTCTGCTCTGAAAGAAGGGTAATAGATAAGAATACTAAAAGGTTTATTCAAATCAGGACCCAGTACCCTATTCTTTTATCACCTACCAAAACTTCAAAAAGACAAAAAAACCCCAGGAAGACCCATAATAGCGGGGGGGAAATCATTTTCAAGTAACCCATCTTATTATAAGATAGTGGCTTTAACCATTTTCACTAAAAAACCAAAACTTTTGAGGGATTCAGGGGACCTTATTTTACTTTTATCTGGTTTTAACACAAAGCACTTTTAAATTTTTTTAACATTAGATGTATGTCGTAATACCAACATTTCCCCTAATTGGGGTACGCCATCTCTATATTTTAAAACCCACTTCTCTATTCTAACCCTCAAACGTTTTTTTATTAAAAGAATGTTTGGTTATCCTTGAAAAAAATTATTTTTTCACATGGGGGGTTTTTTTATTTGGGAACAAAGCGGGACGGCGATGGGGGCCAAGATGGCCTCCGGTACGCCAACCTCTTTATGAGCCAATTTGAGGGGGAGCACTTTTTTTCCACACATTTTTTTAAAAAACATTTTTATCTATAGAAGATAATAATGATTTGTTTATAAAATTTTGGGAAGGCCCCGAACGGAAATTGAAAAATTTGTAAACCCTCTTAATAACAACGATTGGGGTCTATCCTTTTGTCCCCTGTTAACCAAAACATATAGAATTTCTGGACCTCAGGGGGGAAAAAGGGAAATGATAAATTTTATCACAAACTTTTTTGAGGGTGTTGCACTAAAGTTTTTTAGACTTCAAAAGTGCTCATTATAACCTTGCTCAAAAATATCCCTTAATTTTCAAAAGAAAAGGGCGGAAAAATTTTTTCGGGACAATCGAAAAATAAACAACAAGCTTTTTTTCTTGAAAAATAGGTTACAACAAAAAATTATCCATCGAGCTGCTTGATGAGCGGTGGCCAAACAAAGATTAAACACAACAAATATTTTAAAGGTTAGACCTAAGGGAAACCAAATAAAAACTTTTTAAAATGACTCTATAACCAAGTACAATATTCCCCTAATAAAATTAAAAATTATTATGTAAAAAATTGGCCCTTGTTTTAGACCAAACCCTTATTTAAAATCTATTATCCCGGAGACCTAATGTTATCTTTTAAAAACCCCAAAAACTCAAAAGTTAAATTTCACCAAAAAAATACAAAATTTCTCTACAAATCAAAATAGTGCAACATTGGGATAATAAAAGAATAGGCAGCTCTCCTATGGGCACATAGGATGCTTTTTTCTGTCACGTATTGTAGAAACCCACTTTTTATTCCAACACTACAAAAAAAAACTTTTTATCAAAAAAAACTCTAGATTGACAGTTCTTACGTGTTTACCTTATTCAATGCTGTGCGGATGCAAAATTTTTTGGGAGAACAAATCCCCCTGCACATTAGACTGAATGGTCATCGTCAAGCACAAAAGAAACGTGAGACAAAGGGGCCCCCACGCCACTTGCCGAGGTTCATGAAGGGATTTCTCATAATTTTTTATACCCATAGAACAAATCCCCCGAGTCCGCCACAAAGGTTTTAAACACTCAACGCAAAAAATCTTCTGGATGACAAATGAAACAATACCCAGAGGGGTTAAATGAGGTGACAGAAACAATAATCATTTTTAAATTTTTAAAAAAGGGATTAGTTGAGCGATTATTATCAACAAATTAAATTGGGGACAGCTTTTTGTTGATCGAAAATTTTTTGATCAGCATAATTTGGTTTAAAAACGGCATCATCTATTAAGATTTCGCCATTTTTGGGGCTTCCTGTCATTTGGCGGCCACAAATCAGCTTACAGAATAGAGCAGGGTGAGATGTGTAGGTTTGCGATGGGCTTGAAAAATCACATAAACCTCGTTTTACATAGAACAACGTTTCCTTTTCAGCCTCAGTGTCTCTCACGTCTCAGAGCAGAAGGACGTGCGCTCTGCTTGTGTCCAAACAGCTCAGCAAAATTTAAATCTATTTTTCACAGAGAAAGCTCTACTGTTAGCTGTGATCCTTACAATTTAGTTAGATTAGAGATTGGAAGACTTTATGTAGTAAGGTAGAGAATTTTCAAGGAGCATCTACCGCTGTAAAGTCACTGGGGGAAGAGAGGGGGTGCCGCGGGCGAACAAAGACTAGCTCTATAAAGAATACTGGATAAAGTTCACCAAGACTTAGTGTAGACATTGCACTGCAATAGCTTTATTATTAACAGTTTCTATTGAAATATTTCCTGGATATTGGTAGCCTAAACTTATAAAGGATACACATCTTTTCTAGTAACTGCAGATCTCTTTGTTAGGTGCAAAACTCCACTTTTATTATCAGTATACATTTCAGACCGGTGTTCATTTTCAATTTTGCCCATTCCACCTTTGTTCATATATCCACCCTTGCAGTTAAATTAGAATCCAGCAATTTGTATCAGCACAGGTTGATAGGTGCCAAAAATACCTTGTATTAATCCGAATACATTACAGAGACTTTTTTTTTGCATTTTTGCTCAGTCCAGATTTTTTTCATTGAGGCACCTTGCATTTAAATTTAAAAATCCAGCAATTGTGTAGTTACCACAGGTAAAATTGATAGGTCCCCAAAAAAAAACCTTTTATTATCCAATAACATTACAGATACGTATTTTTTGCACTTTTGCCCAGTCCAAAATTGTTGATAAGCCACCTTGCAGTTAAATTTGAATCCAGCAATTGTGTAGTTACCACAGGTGAATTGATAGGTGCCAAAAAATACCTTTTATTATCCAAAAAACATTACAGATACGTGTTTTTTTGCACTTTTTGCCCAAACCAGATTTGTTGATAGATCTACTTTGCAGTTAAAATTTGAATACACAATTTTGTAGTCACCCCCGGTAAATTGATAGTGCCAAAAATACCTTGTATATCCGAATACATTTCAGATACGTGTTTTTTCACTTTGGCGCAGGCTAGCTTGTTGAAGATCTACTTGCAGTTAAATTTGAATACAGCAATTTGTAGTCACCACAGGTGAATTGATAGGTGCCAAAAATACCTTTTTATCCGAATACATTTCAGATACGTGTTTTTTTCACTTTGGCGCAGGCCAGCTTTGTTGATAGATCTACTTTGCAGTTAAATTTGAATACAGCAATTTTGTAGTCACCACAGGTTAATTGATAGGTGCCAAAAATACCTTTTATTATCCGAATACTTTTTCAGATACGTGTTTTTCACTTTGGTGCAGGCCAGCTTTGTTGATAGATCTCTTTGCAGTTAAATTTTGAATACAGCAATTTTGTAGTCACCACAGGTGAATTGAATAGGTCCCAAAAAAATACCTTGTATTATCCAAATACATTTCAGATACGTGTTTTTTTTCACTTTGGCGCGGCCCCAGCTTTGTTGATAGATCTATTTGCAGTTATATTTGAATCCAGAAATTTTTTGTTTGATTTGAGGGTTTTTGAGAATAGCTGTGTTTTGCCGTCTTTTAATAAGAGACTTTCCCAAAAACTCTTCCATACCTTCTAAAATTTTTATATTTCTAAAAAATTGAGCGAAATGCAGGTGGTAAGCGAGCAAAGAGTGGGGGAGGAAAATGGAGGTAGAGGTACGAAGAAAGGTGCTCCTTCCAGTGCTGGCGACAACACCATCCAGAGGATCGTCAATTTCAGGACCGTCAGGCCTGTCATCGCTGGGTCCGGCCCTGTGCATCTCAGTAACGAAAAGCGTCGCAAATCTGTCCTTCAGTGGTTAATGCAACCTGCCTCCAGCAGTCTTTCCTCCTGGTCCTCCCAGTGACGGCCACACATGCCGTCATCAGCCTCACCAGCATCGTCCAACATGAAGCAGCCCAAATGTCAACTCGTGTACCCACCACTGTGGATAATCCATTTTCTGGGAAAACCTCTTTTATGACAAAATGGGTTGGGGTCAGAAGGCATGTTAAAAGATCAAGAGGGCCCAAAAAAGGGTGATTTTTTCTCCTCTGACGCCCAGTTTACTGATGCCATCAGAGGAGGAGAAGGAAGCCGGTCAATCGGCACAAATCCCGGCGGTCGGCAACGCCTTGCAGTCCCTCTTCTTTAGCCCGCAAACTCCTGAGGCAAATGTCAGGACGACGAAGTCACCTGTGTTGATGATGATGATGACGACATTGCGGATCCAACGTGGTCTTTTCAGCAGAATTTTCTTGCGAGCGCTTCATCACTGGGCGAGGAGAAGACGATGGGGTAGTGTCAGTACGGGTTCCGCCTCAAAAAGTAGAGGCAAGAACCTTAGGTGGTTAACCACCACCAACATGTCTAGTCACATGCAGCGAATGCATGAGTTGAAATGGAGGCAACACTTGGCCAAAAAAGGCCAGACCGACGCCGTGGCCTCCAACCACTGTCACAACCTCTGTCTCCGCCTCCTCCTCCTCCGCCACCACCAAGCGTTCCTCAGCTGCCCATGTCTCTCAGAGTCATGATCAGGGATCAGCCTCCGCTTAAGCCTCCAAACCCTCGCCCGAGTACCACCAGCACCACCAGAGACCCATCCTACCCCTTCTCCTTCCGCCCCTTTGACGCCCCCACGCCGTAAAGCGGCCCTCAGCACCAGCC
>JAODAL010052454.1:0-25965 GCA_025379985.1 Phyllomedusa bahiana
ACCCCGGTGGCATCAGGTCTCCTTTGTTGCTGCTGTTGTGTGATACCTGTAGAAGGGAGGCTATTCAATGGGGCAGACACGGCAGAATTTTGCTCTGCTCAAAAACTAGGGCCTTGCTCAATTCTCTAACACAAAAGGGTTGTGCCCTGCGCGTTGTTCAAATTGAATAGTTTATTTTCTAAATACAAATTTCACTGCATGTTTTTACCCACTGTATCTCCCACAGGTTAAACTTTTTTTATACTCCCTCTATGTAGAAATGGTGGTAGCAAACCACAGTTTCTGTAAAAATGTTTATTCCACTAGTGTCGTGCTCTCAAGTCGATACTAGGCTACCCGGGCGAAAGCGTAACCCTGCTTCTTTAAATGATATTTTGTAAGTGAGTAGTTAGAAGGGTTTTCTCTGTTTGAGCCTCCTGACTTGGGTGACTTTTTTTTCTCATCATTTTTTTGATTTACGTTGGTATGCTTTATTGCTAAACCTTCCTAAGGGGCCTTTTACACGGCACAGGACAATTACTGGTCAGAAACCCCCGACCGGTATTTGCTTTTTTTGGGGGGCCCTGTACCGGGCTGAGGGGGAGGGCTTTTGTCCGTGGTTTGGGGATCAAGCCCTCCCCTTTCGAGCTGACATGTTCATGTTCCGCCCGAAAACCGGGCGGAAGAATGAACATGTTCAATGTTTTTCAGACCGCCGGCGGAAACGGATTTTCCATTAAAAGTCTGTAAAAGGTTTACAAGGATTTTTTTTTTTTTATCAATGCACATACTCATTGAAGTTTTTTTTTTTATTTGCATGTTTGACTAATTATTTGGGGCAATAGGTGGGAGTAGAATGACAGCACCTGGGGGGTTTTTGAACCCAGTAGCACCTGCAAAGAGGTGAGTCTGAGATTCACCAGGGGTGAGGAGCTCAAGCCCCGGGCGTATCCCCCGGAGAAAACTGAAACAAAGGATCACTAAAGGGAATGTTTTCCATGTTCGCCGGCCCCTGACAGTCATTATTCACGGCGCGACATGCCGTAAATAATGTGCATTCCACTTTTTTCCCCGCTCGGGAGATTGCCGAGCGGGAAAGGGACATAATCCCTAGTTTTCTATGAGAACTGTGGATTCCCAAGCCCGGGGGCTGATTTCAGCCATTTCTGCAGCGCAAAAACGCCCCTCAAATTTGGGTGAAATCATCCCAAAATAACCCCCGTGAAGAGGCCCAAGAGCAAATAAAACAAAAAGGTCAGAATTTTTAATAGGATAAAGGGGAAAAAATTTTTTTTTTATTTGACGTCAATTTTATTTTGTGGCAAAACCCCTTTAATAGAACTTGTTTTATTTTCATTTACATCCCTGCTTATTCTGGGATAAGGATTCAAGTAGGTGGTTCTATCTGTGACTGACAGTCTTGATTGACAGCTATAACACCGCCTACCTAGAATAAGCAGGATTTTAAACAAATAAACTATAAGCCCCACTAAATATTTTCCCCACAGAGCAAGATATCAATCTCCTCAGCTCTTTGTGCTCTATAACCTGCTACCCGCAGATCAGATAGCAGGTTCAAGGTGACAGGTTCCCTTTGGCTGGTTCCCACGGCCGTATTCAGCCTTTTAAATTTCGGGGACGGGGTTTCGCCTGCTTTACGGGCCCCTTAATGGGGCGGGGCGGGATCGCAGCTCCCCCAAACCCCAAAAACTTCCCTTTTTCCCCGGCGCGTACCCCCCTGGGGAAAAATGCATGTCACTTTCTCCCCCCCCGCGGGAATTTGCCGAAACGGGGAAGGGGAGAAGGAAAACCCTAGTTTTTCCCATAGAACTTGGATTACCTAATGGCCCGGGCGGATTGCAGCCAGTACGGCTTTGGGAATTTCCCCTGCCCAAAAAAAGCCTTTTGAACGGCCCCCCAATGTTCAGCACTTTTTTGAGGGTCTTTCTTGTGGCAGCTGCCCTTTTCCCAAATGTTGGAAGGGTTTCCCCTTTCCCCCAATTTCCTTTTTTAAACCCAGTGAAAATTGTAATATACACATGAATAGGACCTTTCCATACATAGACTTGTGAGGGGCCAAGTGGTATATGGGGTACTGTTAACCCCCTGCAACAGATATTTCCCGTTTCCATTTATCACACCAATACACAAGCAGGGGACAGTTTTTTCAGAAAAGAACACAAAAAGGCCTTACCCTGCTGGGCGCCGGGCCCCCACTGGTGAAAATAGCGGCGGGGTGGGACGTCACTTCACCGCGCCCTAAGCAGGGCGGGGCCAGACGGAGCGGCCGGGGGCCCGCCAGGGAAACGGGGGCCGCAGCGGGAGCCAGGTAAGTGGCAGGGGTTGTTTTTTTTTGTTTTTTTAAAAAATCTTTAAAGGGGCCCCCGGGTAATTTCTGGGGGGGCCCGATAATAAAGGGGTTGGGCCCTGGGGCCCCCTACTTGGGGGGGCCCTGGGCCCCACATAAGGGGGGCATGGGGACTACTAAGGGGGTTTTTGGGCCCACCCCTTTGGCTACTAAGGGGGGCCGGCCCCGGGGGGTTTTTCTAAACGGGGGGGCCCCGGCCCACCCGGTACGGGGGGCCCCGGCCCACTATTTGGGGGCCTGGCTACACTGGGGGGCCCAAATAAACCCCACCCCAAGGGGAAAAGGGGGGGCCCGGCCCACTACTGGGGGGCCCCCGGCTACTTTCTTGGGGGCCCCGGCCCACTTACTGGGGGGGGCCCTGGGGGGCTACTATTGGGGGCCCCCTTGGGGAAATACTAAGGGGGTGGAACCCCCGGCCCACCCCAATGGGGGCCCCGGCTACTACTGGGGGGGGCCATTGGGTTTCCCACTTTGGGGGCCCTGGTAATAAGGGGGGCCCCCGGCTTTCTACTGGGGGGGCACAGGGGAAATTACTATTGGGGGGGAACCCCCCGGTTTTTTAAAGGGGGGGCCTTTGGGTACACTGGGGGGCCCCGGCTACTACTGGGGGGGCCCCGAATTACTTAAGGGGGGGCCACCCCCGGGTACTAAATGGGGGCCCCGGTTTAAAATAAAGGGGGGCCCCGGAACAAGGGGGGGTACAAGGGGGGGTACTACTGGGGGGCCACGGGCCCCACTACTTTTGGGGGGGGCCATGGGGCCCCACTAAGGGGGGGCCTGGGGCCCCAAATACTGGGGGCCCCCGGCTACTAAGGGGGGCCCTGGTATTTCTGGGGGGGCCCCGGCTACTAAATGGGGGCCCTGGTACTACTGGGGGCCCTGACTAAAAGGGGGGGCCCGGCTACTACTGGGGGGTTTCCCTTTTAAATAAAATAAGGGGGGCCCTGGCTACTATTGGGGGGCCCCGGTTTTACTACTTGGGGGGGGCCCCGGCTACTTTTTGGGGGCCCTGGCTAAACCCCCAAAATGGGGGGCCCGGCTACTCGGGGGGCCCCCCGGGTATACTGGGGGGCCCTGGGGCCCCACTTTAAGGGGGGGCCCTTGGGGGGTTTACTACGGGGGCCAATTGGGGGGTACTACTGGGGGCCGGGGGCCCCGGCTACTTGGGGGGGGCACCCCCGAAATACTAAGGGGGGGCCCTGGGGGCTAATACTGGGGGGCCCCGGCTAAAAAAGGGGGGCCCCGGCTACTACTGGGGGCCCTGGGGTACAAAAGGGGGGGCCCCGGGGTAAATAATGGGGGGGCCCCGGTATTTAAGGGGGGGCCCTGGGGCCCCCTTTTACTGGGGGGCCCTTTTATAAAAGGGGGGGCCCGGCTACTACTGGGGGGGCCCCGGTTTTTACTGGGGGGCCCTGGCTAAATAGGGGGCCCCGGCTACTAAGGGGGCCCGGCTTCTAAGGGGGGCCCGGCTATTTCGGGGGGCCCCCGGACTACTGGGGGGCCCTGACTACCCCCCAAAAAGGGGGGCCCGGGTACTACTGGGGGGGGCCCTGGCTTCAAATGGGGGGGCCCCGGCTAATACTGGGGGCCCTGCTATAAGGGGGGGGCCCCGGCTACTACGGGGGGGCCCCGGCACTACTGGGGGGCCCTGACTACTTTGGGGGGGGCCCCGTCTAAACCCGGGGGCCCCCCGGGTTTCTGAGGGGCCCCGGGTACTATTGGGGGCCTGGCAAAATACTGGGGGCCCCGACTACTAAGGGGGCCCCGGCTACTACTGGGGGCCCCCGGCTACTACTGGGGGGCCCCTGACCCCACTAAGGGGGGCCTGGGTTCTACTGGGGGGGCCCCGGCTACAAAGGGGGGGCCCTGGCTACTTTGGGTGGCCCTGGCTACTACTGGGGGGCACATGGGCCCACTAAAAGGGGGGCTCTTGGGCCCCCAATACTGGGGGGGCCCCGGTATATTGGGGGGCCTTCCTTTTGGGTACTACTGGGGGGGGCCCCGGCTTTTTACCCGGAAAGGGCCCCCCGGCTACTAAGGGGGGGCCCCTGGCTACTACTGGGGGGCCCTGGCTACTAAGGGGGGTAAGTGGGGCCCTTTTGGTAATACTGGGGGGGCCCCGGGTCACCCCAATTTGGGGGGGGCCCGGGTACTACGGGGGGGCTCTGGGGGGGTACTACTGGGGGGGACCTGGGGGGCTACTACTGGGGGCCCCCTGGGGGCTTTTTTTTTTTTTTTTTTCTGGGGGGCCCTGGATACCCCCACCTAAAGGGGGGCCCCGGCTATAAAGGGGGGCCCCCAACCCCGGCTACTATTGGGGGGAATCCCGGGCTACTAAGGGGGGCCCCCTGGGGATACTACTGGGGCCCTGGAAAATAACCCCCTTTGGGGGCCCTGACTAATAATGGGGGCCCTGGAAAACTACTACTGGGGGGCCCCCTGACTACTTTTGGGGGCCCTGACTACTAAGGGGGGCCCCCTTTGGTACTATTGGGGGGCCCGGGGGTTTCTATTGGGGGGCCATGGCTACTAATGGGGGGCCTGGGTACTATTGGGGGCCCCCGGCTGCTATTGGGGGGCCTGGGGTTTCTTTTGGGGGGCCCTGGCTACAAAAAAGGGGGGGTGGCTACAAAGGGGGGCCCCCCCGGGGGGGTTTTTTTTTCTTTAAAAAGGGGGGGCCCCGGGTATGAAAGGGGGGCCCCGACTAAATAAAGGGGGGGCCCTGGGCTACTAAAGGGGGGTTCCCGAAATTCCTGCACCCCTAGCTAAAGGGGGGGCTGACTTACTGCACACTAGCAAAAGGGGGCCCCTAATACCGGGATAAACCTAAAAGAACCCTTAACTGCTGATACTCCCCCAAAAAGGACCCCTAACGCCTGTATACTATTTTAAAAGGAGGCCTTAACCCGCCGGGGATACTATTAAAGGAGGCCCTAACTGTCGTATACTACCTAAAGGGGAAATCCTAACTGCCTGTATACTCCCGGGTTTTCTCCAGGGGGTTAGTCCTTTTCCCCCTTCCCCCCAACCCCCTTTGGTTACCCAGGCCCCCCCAAGTTAAGGGTTGTACCCCCCTTTTCCCCACCCCCCGGGGGAGTTTTGTTCAGAGGTGGGAATGGGTAAAGAGTGTTTGGAAAAAATTTAGGGTTTTAAGAAATTTGTGGGGTAATTTCTGCAGGGATGAGTTGTGGCCGGGACAAGTCATTTATGACGTTTTGGAACGGATGGGAAGAAAAGAGAATAAAAAACACTCAAGAGAAGAGAAACAATCATCAAAAAGCGTTTCCGGGGAGTCCCTGGGGTTTTAGGGGTTATTTTTTCTTTTTATATTGGGGCAGTGCGGATTCACTGTAATGTGAAACCCGAGCTGGTGTTTTGACCACATGTGGCTTATTTTTGGCGATTTTTTGAAGGGGTATATCCGCATGTATAGTGGCAGTGTTTCATGTGTTCCCCGATTGTAAGAGTGAGGGGGGAAAACCTGACCCCCGGGGATAGGAGTTTGACTTTTTTTCTTGCTTTTTTTTTTTTATTTTTAAGGTGGGGAGGGTGCAGACCAAGGGAAAAAAATGGAGGGGGTATTGTATGTGGGTGGGGGGGGATATTGTAGGTTAGGTGGGGGGGGATATTGTAAAGGGGTGGAGGGGATATTGTAAAGTGGGTTTGGGGGGGGAAAATTTTATGTGGGGGGAGGGGGGGTAATTTATGTGGGTGGAGGGGATATTTTTGTGGGTGGGGGGGTATTTATTGGGGTGGGGGGGGATATTTTAGGGGGGTGGAGGGGGGTTTTTTTAAGTGGGTGGAGGGGGGAAATTTTTTTGGGTGGGGGGGGTATTTTATGTGGGTGGAAAGGGGGTATTTTATTTTGGGGGGAGGGGGGTATTTTATGGGGTGGAGGGGGGATATTTTATTGGGTTTGGGGGGGGATATTGTATGTTGGGTTTGGGGGGGGATATTGTATTTTGGGGGGAGGGGGAAAATTTGTATGTGGGGGGAGGGGGAAAAATTTTATGGGGTTTGGGGGGAAAAATTTTTGTGGGTGGCGGCGGAATTTTTATGGGGGGGGAGAGTGAAAGGGGTGGGGGGGGTTTTTGTATGTGGTTGGGGGGGGGTTTTTGTTGTATTGGAGGGGGATATTGTTGTGGGGGAGGGGGAAATTTCTTTTTATTTTGGGGGTATTGGGGGGGGAAATTGTATGTGGGGTGGGGGGGAAAATTGTATGTGGGTGGAGGGGGATATTGTATGTGGGGGAGGGGGGGTATTGGGATTTGGGGGGGAATTATTGGAGGGGGGAATTGTATTTGGGGGGGGAAAAGGGGGGAGGGGGTATTTTTTTGGGGGGTTTTGGAAAGGGAGGGTATTTATGTGGTGGAGGGGGGTATTTATTTGGGGGGGGAATTAAATTGGGGGAGGGGGATATTTATTGGGTGGGGGGGGTATTTTGTGGGTGGGGGGGGATATTGGGAAAGTGGGGGAGGGGAAAAAATTTGGAATGGGGGGGGATATTGGGGGGGATATTTTATGTGGGGGGGGGGGGATATTGGGATGTGGTTTTGGGGGGGGATAAATTTTATAATTTTTTGAGGGGGGGTATTTTATTTGGGGTGGAGGGGGAAAAAGTATGTGGGTTTTGGGGGGGATATTGGGATGTGGCTGTTGGGGGTGGATATTGTATGTGGGTTGGGGGGGGGGGGGGGAAAAATTGGGTTTTTGGGGCTATTGGAGGGGGGTTTGTAGTGGGTGGAGGGGAGATTTTTTGGTATTGGGGGAGGATATTGTTTGTGGGTAGAGGGGGGTATTTTAAGTGGGTGGAGGGGGGATTGGGATGTGGGGGGGAGGGGGATAGGGGGTGGGGCCAAATTAGCCCCGTGTTTTAAGATATGTTAGACTGGAAAAAATGTGGGAAATTTACTCCCCTTTCTATTGTTTCTAACAAAACAGTTCTGTTTTGCACCCTGAAAAAAAGTGGTTAAAAATTTGGGGGGATTTTTGTCCCAGGGCCGGGGAATATTTTCCTGTACAGTAAGGGGGGGCCCCCAAGTTTAACTCCCCTTTTGGGCCCCCAAAAACCCCCGTCCGCACTGTTAATTTAAACTTTCCTTTATTTTTAGAGTCTTGCAGCTTTTTTAACCCTTAAAAACTGCCCACTTTTCCTTTTTGGGGTCGGCCGGTGCGGGGCGTTCGGGGCGCAGCGACAGTTTTTTTGGCGTCGCTGCAGCATCGGAGTTTTCGGGGCCCCCTCCGCAATTGCGCTGTGATCGGGGCTGTTTCTACAAAGCCCTGATCCCAGGCATGTTTTTCAGGGGATGGGCAGCGGGGGGAAACCCCTAACCCCATGGGGGTTTAACCCTTTGATTGCGGCGGTGCTTACCGGGAGCCAATCAAAGGGTTCCCCTGCTCTTTTGGGGGATGGGGAAAACCCCCGGGCACCCCCACAGAACTCAGGGGCCCGGCCCCGCACAGTCACTCTGGGGGGCCTAGCGTGGCCCCAGAGCTGTCTGTGTATGAAGCCAGTGATTAGGACGCACTGTGTTCGTCCCAATCACTGCCTGTTTTCAAACTGACACTATAATTTTGAATTGGCTAATACATTACTAAAATGTAAAAAAAAAAAATTTTAAAAAAGTTTTTCTCCCTTCATGGGGGTAAAAAAAAAATTAAAAAAAAAAAAAAAATTGTAAAAAAAAAATAAAAAAATAAATAAAAAATAAAAAAAATATTTAAAAAAAAAAAATTTGTACATAAATTACCGCAAAAAAAAACCTACCATTTTTGGTATCCACACGCCCAAAATAACCTGTAAATTTAAATCTAACAAGTTATTAAGGTGAAATGTGAATGGGGAAAAAAAAAAATTTTTTAAAAAAACAAAAAAAAAATTTTTTTTAAAAAAAAAAAAATACTGAATTATTTAAAGTGTACTTTAAAAATATTCCCCCCCAAAATAAAACTTGTCTCAATAAAACGGGCCTCTAAAGCTGGTATTGAAAAAAAAAAAGTTAAACTTTAAAGCAAGGAGGCCAAAACTAAAAAAATTTTTCTGGGCATTAAAATATTTTCAGGCGTTTGGGTTAAAGGGGGGTTTTAAAAATTTTCAGCCCAAACAAATTTTTGGGCCCCCTTTTTTTTGTAAGAATTTAAAAATTCATCATCCTTGGGCCACGGTCCACATTCTCATATGGATATGTTCACATGGCTGATTTGGACGCTGAATTTTCAACGTCCTAATCAGCGTCAAAACCTCATCTGAGAAGCGCTTCAAAAGTGCCTTTTCAGAAGAGGTTTTGACGAGGTTTCGATGAGATTTTGATAGTTTTTGGACAAGTTTTTACAGTGCTGTTTCAAGTGAGGTTTTGACGCAGTTCAGATGAGATTTTGAATTATGTTTTCAACACTGTTTTCACCCCTACAAATTAATAGTCAGGACAAAAACGGCGCTGAAAAACACATCAAAAACACACCCAAAAATTTGTTTTCTGGACATGGTTTTGAAGCTCTCCATTGATTCTTATGGGGATTTTCAATTCTTGACAGGACACTTCTTTTTCAGCGCCCAAAGAATCATTCAGTGTCCAAAGAAGCACCTAAAACGCATGTAAAAACATTTTCATTTGTGAAATACAACGCTGTTTGACATAGGATCAATGAAAATGAACTAGGGGCGTTTTGGAGGCTGAAATGTTACAAAAACAGTGCAGAAAGCTGCATCAAAATCAACAGTGTGAACATACTCTATGGGTATGTTCACACCCTACGGGTATATTTGCACAGCTTCCTTTCCTTTCCTTGCCTAAACAGCGTTAAAAAAGCCTCCAAAATGCCCCCAGTTCATTTTTATTGATTCCTATGTAAATAGTGTTGTATTTCACACAGAACGAGGCTTTTACGTTAGTTTTAGACGCTGTTTTGGGCATTGAAAAATAAGTGTCATGTCAATTTGTGAAGCGTTTTCAACGCTAAAAATCCCTATAGGAGTCCATTGAGAGGTTCAAAACCTTGTATACCTCGGCACGTTTTTAGCACTTTTTTGGTGCGGTTCTTGACCTGGCTATTAATTTGTATGGGTGTTTCAGAAAGAAAACAGTGTTGGAAAACCACGTCTAAAACCTGATCAAAACCTCGTCTGAAAAGACTTGTGCCCGCATGTACGAGCGCACCGCCTCAGATGGCGAATCTTAGGCGCAGCGCCGCACTGCGCCTAACACACAGGCGAGGCGCGGCGGACTTTACATGAAATGTATGAGCGCGCCCCGGCCCCGACATAAATCAGGCGCAGATTCCGCTGGAAAACTGGCGGAAATGTGCGCCCCGACCCGGCGAGATTCATACATGTCGCCCTTGGTTTTGATGCTGATTGACGCTGATTTGGACGTCCAAATCAGTCGTGTGAACATGTCCTATCTCTATTAGATTTTATTTTTGGCTACCACAGTGAAAACATGATATGGCAGCAAAACAAAGGCTTAAAGGGGTTGTCTAACTACAAAGATTAGTTTTCAAAATGTAGGGAACGTTAAATCAAGACTTTTTTCAAATACATTGGTCTTTTGATATTAACTTGGTCATGAGATAAGAGAGATTTTATTTGCTTTGAGTGTACACAGATTTCTCTGGTTACCGTCCTGCTCTCCCTTCCTGATTAGACAGAGAGCAGGGAGTGACATCACCAGGACAGGCAGCAGTTTAAGAACAGAGTGTGTTATCTATACAAAGGAGATGAATTACTTTTGATTGTTTACTTTGAGCTCTGTAGCCTTCTGCACTATAGATTAAATCTCCTGCAGTTATGTCAGTACAATTAGAAGAGCTGGGAATACAGAGCTAATATGCTAATGTCTGCCATAGAGCCACCCACCAGAAAGTGTAAGTCTGAAGCTAGCTGTGGCTCTGTGAAACAGCATGGTGAGACAACCCCTTTAAGGATGCAATGGCTGATTTAATTGTATAAAGTCAGCTTATATATAAAATCACTGAGACTTTTTGTTTTTAACCCATTCTTGGTTTTGGCTTCAAAAGCTGCATCTAAAAAGCTGAACTTGTGATCCCACGATAATAGTAGTAATCACCTGGATAGTAGATGTTTGCTCAACTGCAAAAATACCCATAAACAAACACTCCCCTGTATGGTACTGTGGCTCTTCTCCATCCTTGTGTGAACTGGTTTTTATCTTATGTGCTGTTATGTAATAAACAGTTGCTCCCCACCACCTTAGGACTGCCATACAGCTCCCAATGGAGTGAATTAGGTGCTGGTACATTCAGCCAATAAGGATCTGTATATGTGCATGTGAGATATCATTAGGAGCATCCTGTGGTCCTGTCTTGTCTCAAGGCAGGGGTGGTGCGCTCAGTACACTAGTATCTGGGAGGAATGATGGTCCATAGCATAATAGAGTGGAAACTCTATGTGCTTCTATTCTGACAGGATATGTGTAGGTCCCTACTGTGAAAAGAGTAGAGGCCCTTGAGGTGTGAATGTCCCCACTTGCACTAGCTGTATATCTAGTATGATTGTTACAATGACCCATGGTGCACATAGCCATAGCCTGTAGCCCCCGAGTCCTCCACTAGTATGACTTTAGGTTAGTAAAGTTAATGTTGCCCCCATCAAGGAATACAGGATTTGGGGCCCGAGTGGGACTTAGAGAATATATAATTTGAATTTGAAATGTACAAGGGATAAATACACTCATTGATAAAAAATAAATAAAATAAATAATATACCCAGAGAGAAACGTCAGACTGCTGCAAAACTTGTCATTCAGTTATGTCTTGGACAGATATGTAGATGATTACATTGGGTCATGCCACAAGAGGACGTAAATATGTTTCCTCCCAGGCCTGTAAAAAGGCTCTCAGAGGCTTCTTTTGTGTACCATACCTCTTGGTGAGAGATCTTCACTGCGAGTCTTGCTAGACATGCCTCTATAATGCACTCAAAGACATTTTTCCCTATTGGCAGGGAAAACTTTGAGATTATGCGCATCAGTGGACTGAGAAAAAGCAGGATGGTTGTTTTGACATACAGCCCACCATCTATGCTGTTCTGACAAGGATGTTAGGAGATGTTGGGAGCAGTGGATATGTGAGGACATGCACACACAGTGAATGAAGCCTAGTCAGACCACCAATCTACTGACATGTACAATCAGCTTGCACATTTTCCTTGTCCACCATCCAGACACAGGTGCCAACCTCATTACACACTCTTGTTTCTGTCTGGACCATTTCCAGATGCCTAGCAGCAAGAGATTTGGTGTCACAGTGTCCATGATGTGTCCTGACTTTGACAGCTAACTACTATCACCTAACTTTGCAGTGAGGCCGTAAACAAGAAACCTGGACTACTATGAACTGGAACTGTATAATTTTCAGCTAGAAATCCATGTTATGGTTGGGATTCGATGACGGTTGGGTTTGAGTATGAAAGCCTCAAGGTGAGTACTTCAATCCTGCCTTTGCTGTAGGGTTACACTCTATCCAACCTTCTGGTGTGATGATCTGTGTAGCCATCACATGACAGTCAGTCACCACTGGTAGTGATACTCTTAGGCTATGTTCACATGTCTTTAAATCGGACGTATCTCGCCCCGTATTTCACGCCATACTGTGCGAAATACGGGGCTAGATACGTCCCAGTCATTACGGTAATCCACAGTTCTCATAGAGAACTATGGATTACGTCTCCTCTCCCTGCTAGCACAATACGCACAATATGTCAATTACTAGCGGCGAATATGCGCCGCTAGTAATGAATGTCTATGGGGCAGTTGCCATATTTATTGCCAATCAAACATTTGTGGGGCCATATAGAATGAGTACCCGGCATTCTTGGCCGTGAAGGAAAAGAGGCAGGTGCGAAATTTGGCAAATGTCCCCGGCCAAAACCAACCCTCAAAAAAAAAATTTAACAAAAAGACTGTAATTTTAATAATTCCCAAAGGGGAAACGGTCGCCCCCGCTGCAAAAACTTTTTCAATTATGGGGGGTTGGGCGTTTGTAATGGAAATTTAATTTGGGGCATTTACAAAGGCCTAAAATTTGGGTTTCCTAAAAAATGTAAAAACCCAGAGGCTTCTTTTGGTTTAAAACCCCTGGAAGATTTCATGGCCCAATTTGAGAAATGCCCCTATAAATTCCCCACTCAAAAAAACCCTTTTCAAGGGAAAACTTTAAAATTTTCCAAAACCTGGGTGAGGGAAAAAAAAATGGTTGGAAAACAATCCCCATCTTTCTGTTTTCAAATGTTGGGTTTGGGGGCAGTTATTACCCCCAAAAAAAAAAAAAAAAGTTTTTTCAAAACCCCCACACTTAAAACTTTCGCACAAAATTTTCCCCGTCCCCATAGGGGGAAAAAGGGAAAAATTGGGTTTCAAATTTGGGGTTTGTTGGGTCATTTAAGAAGCAAGCAGCAAGAAAGGAAATTTTTTCCATGTCCTTTGGGGTCCCCACGCTATCAAAAAAACAAAAACCAAAAAAAAGGGGCCTAAAACCAAAAAAAAACCCGGAAAATCTTATAATGGCTTTATAATTTCCCGCAGATTCCATGGTTATGGTTTGGGAAAAAGATGGCGGGTTTGGGGTTTTAAAGAAAGACCCCAAAGGGGAACCCCTTCAACCTGCATTTTCCAAAAACCCCTTTATAAAATTTTGGGGATGCTTGGAAAAAAATTACCTGAAGAATTCAATGGTAAAAGGGTACAAAGGGTAAAACCAAATTTTCTTTTAAAAATTCGGGTATCTCGCCCCGTTTTTCAACCCCCCCATTAATGGTGCCAAAAAAACTTTTCCAAACTCCCAGTTTTTTGGGTAAAAAAAACAGTTAAAATAAAATTTTTGGGATTTTGTTTCCCCTGTGCCTTTGACTATCGCCCCCTTTGGGGGAAAATTTTTGGCCGTAGTTTTTTGGGGTTAAATTTTTGCCCAAATTAAAAATTTTTGGGGGGAAAATTGAATGGCAGGTACAGGGATCCCTTTTAGGTGAAGGGTCTACAGGCCCGTGCAGCTTCTTGGGGGAAATGTGCCGCAGAACGCCATACGGAACCTCTATTTCTCCATGCCCAACTATGTTTTATCGGATATTTCCGGTAAATGGGCCCAAAAGGGTACTAGAGCCTCCTTTCAGTTGTACAGTTTTCTTTAATAAACATCCTTTTTTCGAAAAATATAAAATTTTTCCCTTTAGTTCCACAAAATTCCCTTTGGGACCTTTTTTTTTGTATGGCAGCAACATCTGCATTGGTTACCTCCAGGTTTCTTGTTTACGACTTCACTGAAAAGTAAAGTGATGGTGGCCCAGCTGTCAAAATCAGGGCCCTCAGGACACTGTGACAAAAATTCTTTTGCTTTGGCATCTGGGAAAAGGTCCCGACAGAAAAAAAGAGGGGTTTAAAGAGGTTGGCACCTGTGTCTGGATGGTGTACAAGGAAAATGTGGGAGTTGCTTTTACTTGTCAGTGGATTAGTGGTCCGTCTAGGCTCTGTTCACTGTATATAGATGCCCCCTTTTAATCAACCCCCAATCCTCCCTAAAAGTTGGGCAGAACTCTAAAAGTGGGGGGGTGTTTGTCCAAAACAAAACCCTCCTGCTTTTCTCAGTTTTAGGGTTTTGCATATTATCGAAGTTGTCTCTGTCCAAAGGGCCAAATGTATTTTTTAAAAACATGTCTAGCCCAAATGGCAGTGGAAAATCTTTTCCCTTTAAGTTTTTACCCCAAAAATAGCTTTGAGAGCCTTTTTTCAAAGGGCCCGGGGGAAGCCTTTACCTTGAATTTAAACTATACTTTTTAAAATTTAGAATTGACTTTATTTCTCCTTGCTTGTTTCCTAAGAAAAAAGGGAATGTGCTTGAACCCTATCTTTAGAGGGTCTAAACATTTTGCCCATTACATTTTTATCTATTTTTTTAAATCTATTTCTATACTTCAATCCCATTTAAGAAAGAAAAATTGCTGTAGACCCTTTTTCATTTCCTTTCCTCCCTTTATTTTATACTTTACACCGATATTTCAAGCCAAGAAATAGCCCTTTCACCCTTTTTTTAGGGTCTAAAAAAATTTTTTTTTATTTACCCTTTGGGTTAATAGATTTTATACCCAAAAACGGATAAAAAAAAAATAGACTGAGGAATATGGCAATCAAGCATTGCTAACCAAATAGGAAGTAAGGCATATAACTCCTTTATCATACCCTAAAATAATAATAGACCTCAGACTAAAAACCCCCGGGATATTAGACCTCCCAACCCCGAAAAAAAATACAGAACCTTTAAAAAAAATAAAAAAAAGCCTTTTAAAAAAAAATAGAAACCCCAAAAAAAATAAAACCCCCCACGAAAAAAGTGCAGAGGGGTTTCCCGATAATTTTAAATAATACAGATGACCCTTTTTAAAAAAAAAACCCCAGGGTTGACACTGAAAAGTTTAGTAAAAATAAATCAGGGGTGTCAATTGGGCCCGTACTCCCGTCAGGGGCCCCCAATCAAAAAAAAAGGGGGCCCCCTGATATGTTAAAAATAGGAATTTGTATTTGGGGGGTGGGGGCCTAAATTTTATTTGGTGCAAGGGGCCCCTGAAAAGGTTAATAGATGAATGATTGGGGAGCCCCGGAAAAAATACATAAGTTTTAAAAGACCCCGAGCTCAAAAATACAAAAAAGCTTGAATAAAAGCAGGACCCCCAGGGTAGAGTCCATAGTTTCAGACCCGAATTTAAAAGCAGAAACCCAAAAATTAGGAAAGAATATAAAAAAAAATTTCCCCAAGCAAAGTATTTTTAAAACACAACAGGAACCCCGATTTTATAGAAAAAATAGACCCCGCCCCCAAACTTAAAAAAGGACACCCAGACCGACCCTAAAAAGAAGGGCTCCAAAACCCGGCCCCCAAAGGGAAAAATTTATGTTACCAAACCAAAACCTAAATGAAAACCCCCCAAAAATCTAGAAATTAAAAAAAATTTTTGGGTCCCAATTCGGGTTACCCAATACCCCCTTTTTTTTAAGGGGGAAATTTTAAATTATTAAAGTTTCCCAGGTGCCCCGGCCCCCCGTCAAAACCCGCTTTAATGTTGGGAATTTGGGGGCCCTCGTACTGCTGTTGGGTAAATCACCCCGCTGTGTCCTGCTCCTAGCCCCGTCCCCCATCTTTCCCGTGCGCCCTCCCCCCTCCTTTGGGCACTTTGCGCCTCTTTAACAAATTTGGGAGGCCCGCAAAATGGAAAATTTGGTTAATTGTCGTGCGCTGACCTATTTAACGAAAACCTCCCTTTGGTTCCCCGTGGATTTTTAGTGCCTAGTTCAAGTGGAAAAATTTCCCGAGTGGGTCCTACTTGTTTTGTTCCTGATCTGTTGTTATGTTTTTTACTATGAAACTTTGCCAAACCCGCCCTGACCTTTCCCGCCTGTCCCCAAAATAACCCGATTTCTTCCCCGATTTGGTACCTTGCGCATTTCGTCAGCCAAATTTCAAGCCCAATTTAAAATCAAAGGGGAGGGGCCGGTTTTGGACTCCTGCCGCAGCAAGCCCAACCTGTCTTGCGGCAGGCTCTGGTTACACCCGGGAACCCATTAGATTTGGTCCCCTGGGTGGTTTCCACCCAACAGGATCCACTCTCCAGCCGTTGGTTAGATCCGGGATGGATCCCCCCAAGGGGGCCCCCTCCAGGCGTTGGCCCTTTTTCCTACCTTTTTGGCCCCCGCCAAGGGCGCAGCAGATTGCGCAACAGGCGCAATAGTTAAACAAACTGACCGCCATGATGCAGCAGCTCCTCTCTGCTCGGCTGAAGTTGCAACCTTCCCCTGTGATTCCATCTACGCCTGTACCTCTGGTGGCAACTGTCGGCCCCAATCTCTGGTTTTCGTTGCAGACGAAGTTTGGGTGGGTTTCCCCAAAAAATCTGAGGAGGTTCATTACTTCCCTGGAAAAATTGGCCCTTTGGGCCCCTTCTTTGGGGCAGAAGCGATCCCGTGCCCGGGACATTTTCAGGTTTTCCTAGCGGAATTTTCCCCAAAGTTTTCAAAAACCCGATGTGCCCTCCTTGCTTAAAAAAAAACCCCTTTCCCAAAACTTTGCCCCAAAGGGGAACTATCTTTGAAATGACATTTCCCCCATGTGCCACTTTTGAAAAAAGCCTCTCCCGCATGGGAAAAGATTGTGGCCACAAGAGAAATTTCCCTCTTAAATTGAGTGAACTTTTTTTCCCCCCCTTGGCCACCCCCACATTGAGAACGGGAATTTGGTCCTTAAAGTTGGGTTTTCCCTGTTTTGCCCCCGATATTCCAGAGACCTTTTATTTTTCCCCTCCCCCACAATGTCCCGGGGAAAAAACCCATGCCCGTGGACGAGACCCCCCTGACCCAACAAGAAAGGTTCTGATGATGTGAGGAGAATTTTTGTCTCTACTGTGCTAGTCCTGAGCGCTTTCCCTTGAGAAATTTCCGGGAAATCCCCCAAAAACCAGAAAAATTTTTACGACCTAGGTTAAGTGGGGAAGCATCACTTTGGTGTGATTTATCCCCCTTTTCCGACTGATGGTGCCATGTGGGGTCCCCTTTAAGGAATTTTGGCTCTCATTTAAGGGTTTTGCCTTCCTGTATGAGGGTCAAATTTGGAAATTTTATGCGCTTTCCCCGGTGAACAAGTTTTGCCTTGCGTGGTCCGCCTGGGGCAAACCCCTGGTAATCTACTCTCAGTGGGAACCCTTTTAAATGTTTTCCCTTCAGTTTCATATGGAAAATGGGAAACATTTTATGTTGGGGCCCCCTTAAAAAAGGAGAAAAATTTTCCCTTTTATGTTTTTCCCCGCACTTCCCTCTGCAATTTTTCCCCGGGGACTTCCGTGGCTGCAAACAGCCCCTCCCCCTTTCTTAATTTTGGGAAAACGGGCGAAAATTACACGTGGGGTCAAGGTTTTTTTAGTCCGCTGTTTGTAGCAACCCCTTGGGACAGCAAATCCCACTTTTCCCCTGGCACCCCTCAAGCTCTGGGGTCTGTTTTGGTTTTTAAAAATCAGGACTTTGTTGGGGTCTCGGAGAAAAAAAGGTTTAGACCCCCTTCTCCCCATCGTCCTAAGGGCTGTTTATAGAATGCTGCCCCTTTTTAGTCCCCCTGGTTTCAGGGTTATCCCTTATCCCCCTACCCGAGTTAATTTGGGCCCTGCGCCCTACATATAAGGAACCTGAGAAGGGTTTTTAAAGGCATAATCCCTCCCCCCCTCCTGCCCGGGGCCGGGTTTTTGTTCGTTGAGAAAAAAGGTGATTTTACTACGTGTTTTATCGTGGCCTTTTTTTAAAAAGATTATCTGAAAAAACCTTTATCTTTTACCTTTTAAAGACAGAAAAATCTTGACTGGCTCCATGGAGCCAAAAATTTTTTTTTTAAAATGGACTTCGGGGGACCTTCCCAAACCGTTTATGGGGATGAAAGGAAGGGGACCTTTAAAAACCCGGGAGGGCACTTTGAGTACCTGGTGATGTCCCCCCGGGGTCTGCAAAACCTTTCCCGCGGTTTCCAGGAGTTCGTTAAACGGAAAAAATTCAGGGACCTTTTTATACACCTGTGTTATCTTTTACTTGGGGTGCCCTTTCCCGGGTTCTCACCAAACCCAGGGTTCATTTGGGTTCTTTTGGGGGCCTTTTGCTAAAAAAAAATCTTCCCCAGTAATTTCCTTTTACCGCCAAAATTTGAGAAATGCCTGTTCATCAAACCCGCCTCCCATTTCTTGGGTATCATCTAAAATCAAGGGGTTTGCCCGTGCACCACCCCCAAAAAATTGTAGCTGTGTTACGTCTTTGGGCCATACAATGGTTTTGGGGTTTTGGCAAAATACTTTGGGAGTTTGTCCCCCCCGGTTTTCTATGTTTGTGGGCACCAATCATGGCGCCCCATCAAGAAAAATGCCAAACCGAAATTTTTCCCCCTGCGGTTTTAAGAAGGGCCCTTTTCTAAAATTTAAAGTTGCCCTTTAACCCCTGCCCCCTTCTGTTCCCCCCAGGGCCCCAAAGAAGCCTTTTTTCTTTAGAGGTGGATGCCTTTTCCGTGGGGGCCAGGGCGGTTCTCACACTAAAGGGTCCCAAAGGCAAGACCCTCAAAAATGGTTTCTTTTCCAAGACATTTCCCCCCTGCAAAAAAAGAAAAAATTTTTCCCCCATCGAAGGAACAGGAAATGTGGCCAATTAAACTGGCCCTTTTGGGGAAAAAAGGCAAACCCCCTCCTGTTGGGGGTTTGGATTGGGGGTTTTGGGGGGGAAATTTTTACAGATACCAAAAAGGGAAAAACCCCCGGGACCTACTGACGGCCCCCGGCCCGAATCCATGTCCCAAACCAGGGGTCCCCCGTTTTTTCTCGGGTTTATCTTCATGATCAAATTTCCCGTCCGCCCGAAAAAGAAAATAAAAGGGCCCATGTTTCCCCCCTTGCTTTTAGCATAATAGGGGAAGAAATGACCCCTCGGCACATCGTGTCCCCTAAATGCCTAATCTCTGTAGCTCCCGTTAACCCCCGACCCCGTTTTTTGGGTAAAATGTATGTGGGGCCCCCCGGTCAGGAAGGCCAAAATTTTTAAATGGGGACTTGCTCTTGGTGGGCCCGGGAACCCCCCGTGCCATTAAAACGGGCCCGTCTTGACATGAGTTTACTTCACGATTTTGTACCTCGTTGTACCTTGGCCACCATCACAAGCAAGTTGCGTCGGGGTAGCGACCTGGTAGGCAGGTTGGACTTGCTGCGGCGGGCTCTGGTGAACAACGGTACCTACTTAGATTCCGCATGTGTCAAACAAAGTACAATAATAACAATAAATGGCTAACAACTGGTGGAGAGAGAGAGAGGACTTTGCCCGTGAAGGCTTACAATCTACAAGACTTACACTCGACCAAATCGTCCCACATAATGCTGAATGCTTTTGACCCCAAAATCAAAGCTATCGTCCAGTAGTTAAAAATAAAAATGACCGCAGCAGGTAACAAAACACAAAATTCCCACCTGTTACAATCCCTATAACTTGCATGCCCATGCTTTGTTTACTTAGCAGCAGCAATGATGTTATACACCTACTTTCATTGCTTACTTACTCATCACTGCTGTTGTCACATGCTGTGGACTTTCTTTACCTTATTGCAATATCCCCTTCACTTGCACCTACTCTGAGTGCTGGACATCTACACACGAACATAAGCAGGACTAGCAGGGAAGGAATGCGGCATTGAGGCTTGAACAGCAGGAGACTTAAGAGACAAGTGTTTTCTTTTCTTAACTTCTGCACAGTCCTATACTGAGAAATATACCTGGCATACTGAAAATCTTTTGCAGTGCAGTGCAGTGCAGTGCAGTGCAGTGCAGTATAAGAGCAGACTAGGAATTATGTCCAGCATACAGGACTAGAAAAGTGAGTCCCTATATGCATAATAAGAGCAGATCCTGAGAACTACAACCAGCATACAGGACCAGAAAAGTAGTACTGTGTAGTGTTTGTACATGCAGAATAAGAAAAGATCCTGAGAAAAAAGCCCACACTGGACCAGTCCTGCGCTACTGACTAACAACCAGTCTTTAACCTGCCCTTCATCTCTAAACTCTTTGAATGCTTGGTCTACTCTCGCCTAATCCGCTATCTCTCCACTAACTCTCTTCTCGATCCTCTACAATCAGGTTTCCACACTCTACACTCTAGTTAAAGTCTCTAGTTAAAGTCTCTAATGATCTCCTCACTGCTAAATCTCAGGGCAACTACTCGTTGTTGCTTCTCCTGGATCTCTCTGCAGTGTTTTACACAGTGGATCACCATCTTCTCCTCAGCATGCTCAGCACCATTGGCATCCAGGACACCGCCCTCTCTTGGTTCTATTCCTACCTATCTGACCGCTCCTTCAGTGTCTCATTGGCAGGTTTTACTTCTTCTCCATTTCCTCTTGCTGTTGGGGTTCCACAGGGATCCGTTCTAGGTCCTCTCCTCTTTTAACTCTACAAAGTCCCCGAAGGACAAACCATCATTTGGTTTTTAGTACCATCTCTATGCTGATGACATTCAATTATACACCTCTTCCCGTGACATCACTCCTGCCCTGCTACAAAACACCAGTGACTGTCTGTCCGCTGTCTCTGACATCATATCTTCCCTCTATCTTAAACTAAACCTCACTAAAACTGAACTTGTTGTCATCCCACTATCTACTAACCAACCCCCATCTGCTATTTCTGTTTAAGTGTGTGGCACCACCATAACTCCTAGGCAGCAGGCCCGCTGTCTGGGGGTTATACTAGATTCTGATCTGTTCTTCTCTCTCTATATCCAATCCCTTGTCCTCTCCTGTCCCATTATTTTCTTACTGTGGAAACAACTCATACTCTTGTTGCTGCTCTTATACTTTCTCGTCTTGACTTCTGTAACTCATTGCCTATCGGTCTCCCTCTCTGTAAACTCTCCCATCTCCAATCTGTCTTGAATGCAGCAGCCAGGCTTATCTTTCCTTCCGGATGCTATACGGATGCCTCTACCCTGTGTCACTTGCTGCACTGGTTGCCCATTCAGAACAGGACACAACATAAACTAATCACTCTCACCCGTAAATCTCTCCACTGTGCTGCACCCCCTACATCTTCTCTCTCATCGCTGTCTACCACCCTACCTGGTCTCTCCGCTCCGCAGATTATATCAGATTACATTCCTCAATCATTCGAACCTCCCATGCACATCTCCAAGATTTCACACATGCTGCACCAGTTCTCTGGAACATGCTACCCTTTATTCTCAGGCACACTCACAACCCTTATAGTTTTACGCGCACCCTGAGAATATATCTTCTTAGGCAGGCCTACCAAAATCCCTAATCATTAACCTCCCAAATTCTGTAACACACATTCATCACTTCCTGCACTTGGGCACTCACAGGCACTTATCGGTATACAGATGTACAGTCTGGGTGGCAGGTTCATCAACTTTTATGTAAACCACCCCATATTTATGAAACATGGCTGAACCCAGGGGCGTTGCTAGGGTCCCAAAACATCCGGGGCTTGGGCCCTTAAGTTTTTCTGAGTAGGGCTGGGTGCACACGGAATTTTTTGCGTTCATTGTGAACTGCGGATGTATATTTACAGAGAAAAGCCTTTGTATGTAGGCTCAGGAGAAATATAAGTGATTACAACTGCAGTTAAAATTTTAGTGACTTACAGGAGACGTCTCTGAAGAGTTGTTCTCTTTCTCTTCTTCTCCATCTGCCCCAGACGCCATGACGTCTTCTCCCGGCCACAACTCTTCACTGTAGAAATTACAAAACAAACATCTTAGACTCCTCATTTTATCAGCATTTCTCTACAATTTCCTATCTCTATACAAAATCCCATCTTTAGTGCCCCAAATGGTAATATTAACCCTTGTAGGTAAATATTTGGCCCTATAGCCTGGTAGTAGCCCACTGTAGCCAGGTTGTTGCCCCCTCTCGCCAGGTTATTAGCCCCGCTTACCAGGTTACTGCCCTCTGTAGCTAGGTTACTGCCCCCTTTAGGCAGTAATATGCCCCCTGTAGCCAGTAACAAAGCTCCTTGTAGTCAGGTTATTAGCCCCCTGTACCCAGGTTACTGCCCCCATAGCACCCTGTAGCCAGTGATATGCCCCCCTGTAGCCAGTGATATGCCCCATTAGCCACATATGCCCCCCTGTAGCCAGTGACATGCCCCTGTAGCCAGTGACATGCCCCCCCGTAGCCAGTGACATGCCCCCCTGTAGCCAGTGACATGCGCCGCTTATCCATATATGCCCCTGGGGATGCCCCAGTTTTTGGACCCTGCCCTCTTAGCCATTTTGCCCCCTTTTAGCCTGTTTTTTGCCCCCCTTGTAGCCAGTGTCTTGCCCCCTTTTTTGCATTTGTTTTGCCCTCCCCCCTTGTAGCCAGTGTCTTGCCCTGGCCCCCCCTTGTAGCCAGTGTCTTTGCCCCCTTTAGCCAGTGTCCCCCTTGTGCCCTGCCCCCCTTTTTAGCCAGTGTCTTGCCCCCCTTGTACCCGCCAGCTCTCCCGCCCCCTTGTAGCCAGTGTCTTCCCCCTTTTGCCACTTTCCCCCCCTTGGCCCCGGGCCCCAAGTGTTTCCCCCTTGGCCCCCCTTGTAGCCGTTTTATTTTCCTGCCCCCCTTTTTAGCCAGTGTCTTGCCCCCTTTTCCCCCCCTTGTAGTCCAGTGTCTTGCCCTGGCCCCTTGTAGCCAGTGTCTTGCCCCCCCTTTTAGCCCGTGTCTTGCCTGCCCCCTTGTAGCCTGTGTCGTGCCCCCTGTAGCCAGTGTCTGCCCCCTTGTAGCCGTGTCTTGCCCTGCCCCCCTTCCGTAGCCCCCTTGACCTCTTTCCCCCCTTTAGCCAGTGTCTTGCCCTGCCCCCTTGTTGCCAGTGTCTTTGCCCCCCATGTAGCCAGTGTCTTGCCCCCTTGTAGCCAGTGTCTTGCCCTGCCCCCCCTTGTAGCCAGTGTCTTGCCCTGCCCCCCTTGTAGCCAGTGTCTTGCCCCCCCTTGTAGCCAGTGTCTTGCCCTGCCCCTTGTAGCCAGTGTCTTGCCCCCCTTGTAGCCAGTGTCTTGCCCCCTTACCTAATAAAAATAAAATAAAAAAACCTACTTACCTAATGAGGCCCGGTCCGCGCGTCCTGGTCCTGCAGCTTGAGAGCGGTATAAGCAGCGTGATGTCATCACGCTGCTTACGCCGTCTCGCGGGGCCCGGGATCTCCTCGGCCGGCATATCTGCCGGCTTAGAGGATCCCAGCGTCGCAGGGGGGTGATGAAAGCGGCGCGTCACGCCCCTTGCGACGCTCAGATGTATGTACGGCGCTCGGTGAGCACCGTACATACAGGGGAGAAGACAGGACGGGAACGATCCGTCCTGCCTCCTCCCCGACTCTGACTGCGCGGCTGCTGTGAAACGGCAGCGCAGTCAGAGACATCGGCGGGCGCCGTCCCCACACAGGAGCGCTCCAGGCCCAAGGCAGCGGCCTGGAGACGCCGAGACTCGGGGCACAGGCGGATTCATTCGGGGCTCGTGCCCCGAATGAATCTGCCTAGCGACGCCCCTGGCTGAACCAATATGTAAACCATGCACTTCCTACCCTTCATCTCACCCAAGCATCCTAATTCATTGTAAGCTCTTGTGAACAGGGACCTCACACCTTGTGTCTTATCTGTAAGTAGCTTTTTGCTGTGTAAGGTTGGCTTTTTGTCTTTTCCTTTAGGCTATGTTCACATGGCATAATTACGGGGTGTAATTATGCCCCGCAATTACGCCAAGACTTCGGGAGCTCACGCCGGCCCCATAGACATTCATTATTAGCGGTGCGTATTTGCCGCTAGTAATTTACATGTCACTTATCTTCCACCGCGCCGTATTGTGCGAGCGGGGAGGGGAGACATAATCCATAGTTCTCTATAGGAACAGGGTTACCGAAATTATTGGAACGGAAATCTGGGCCCATTATCGCAGTAGGGCGCAAAATACAGGGCCGAAATACATCCCAATTTCACCCGTGTGAACATAGCCTTACCCTCTAAATTGTGAAGCGCTGAGTAATAAGTTGGCGCTATATAAATAACGTTTATTATTATCATTATTCAGAGCTAGCGAAGTAGAACTCTGCAGGGTTTATACATGCAAAATAAGAGCAGATACTGAGGACTACACCCAGCATACAGGACTAGAGAAGTAGTACTGTGCAGTGTCTATATATGCAGAATAAGAGAAGAGCCTGAGTACTACACCTAACATACAGGACTAAAGTAGTACTGTGCAGTGTTTATACATGCAGAATAAGAACAGACACTAAGAAATAAACCTAACATACAGGACTAGAGAAGTAGTACTGTGCAGTGTTTATACATGCAAACAAAAAGCAATACTGAAACTACAAACCCCATACAGGGCTAGAGAATAGTGCGGCAGTGTCTATAATGCAAATAAAGAAGACCGAGTACTACACCACATACAGGGCTAAAGTATACGGCAGTTTATACTGCAAATAAAACAACACAAGAAAAAACCTAAAAATAAAAGGGCAAAAGTAAACGTAATTTTTATCATGCCCACAGGCCGCGCCTTGGGATAATTTGCTCCAATCTGTCCTTTAAACCCCCCATCCAACCCCCAACCCCTGCCTGTCACCTCCACCTAAAAAAAATTTATCCCAACCGCTCATTTCTTAAAACTCGAAAGCACAAAAATGCTTTTAATCCCGTATCCTACGCCTCGACTACGCAACACCCCTCTGTGGCCCTCCCAGCTACACCCCTCGCTCCCTCCAAACCATCCCTTAACTCTGCTCCCGTCTATTCCCCCTCCCCCCCCCCCCCCCCCTCCTCCTACTCCCCCCGCCCTTTCCCCTCTGTTTCCCCCTCCACTGGTACCTATTGCCCAGCGAATCCATTCAAGCTAGCAACTTTGACCTACAAGGCTCTACATAACCTCTCCCCTTCATAATCCTGCCTTAACTCTAAATACCTCCCCCCTCACGCAACCTCCGCCCTCACAGGACCTTTTCCTCTGCTCCCCTCTATACCTCCTCCAAAACCCGGGCTCCAAACTTCTTCCCCGGTGCTTCCCCCACACTTTGGAACTCACTGCCCCAACACCTCAACTTCCCCCTCCTCACGGGTTCAAACTAACCTAAACCTACCTCTTCAAGTTGCCTAAAACCAACATTAACCTGTTGCACTCCTCCGCCCCCAAAAAAATGTCTGCCCCCATTTCGTCTCTTCACCCCTTCCCTGTAGATTGTAAGCCCTCAGGGGCAGGGACCCCCTCCCCTTTTCCCCGTTTTTGTCACTTATTGTCATTTTGTAATTGTCGACCAATGTTATTTATGTACCCGCCTAAAAATGTACACCCCCGGAATCAAGGGGGCTTCCAAAAAAAAATATAATAATAATAATAAAAAAAAGACAGATACTGAGAATAATACCAAATACACACACCACGTAGGAAACCATTTAAATGCCACAAGGATTCAGCATCAAATTAGCATGTGAACTGCATGAGAACCAGGTCCCATTGTCTTTAATTAGAATCTGCACTCCAGTTTGTATGGCACAGATTTTTTCCAACACAGATTTCTATATCCATGTGTGGAAAAATAAAAAAGTGCCACCAAGACCACGCAAAAAAATAGGCAAATCTCAGCAAACCTGATGGTATTTTCTGATAGTCACCACTTTGGTTTGTGGGCCTTTTGAACTAGTAATGCCTTTAACCCCACTAGTTGAATTCAAACCAATCTAACATTTATCACCTAATAACTCAACTAGTATGGGCCAAATCTTGAAAGATTTCTACACTTTTATTTTTTTTACCCCTCAAACTTCCTCCCAAAAATCCCAGAAACAAATATAGAGGTGTGCACAAGTGCAATCCGATCGCCAATCCTTTAAATTCAAACTATAATCCTAAAGGATTGATATAGAGGAAGGCAGAACTTTTTTTAAAAAAAGAAACTTATCAGCAGGCTCCCGATACTGAAGCAAGGGGCAGGTGATGTTTTCTGCTGGAGAGAGTGTGCAAGGACAGGGCTCCCCGTACAGCAAGTTTTTTTGTCAGCAGTTGTCCGCTGAGGCGATTTTAATTTACAGGCCATTTTTGGGGAAATTTTGACCATAACAAATAAAAAT